>CAODLS011521637.1:0-34517 GCA_948243855.1 Flueggea neowawraea
CCTCTCAAATCCACTTAAAACCAACTTCAAGAACCAAAAAGAGGGATGGAAAATCTCCCTACATTGATCTATAGAAACCCGAAAAGAAGCTCCAGGCAATCTAGCAAATACCTTGGAGTGAGAAGAAGGCAATGGGGAAGGTATGCAGCAGAGATTAGGAATCCATTCACCAAAGAAAGACATTGGTTAGGCACATTTGACACTCCAGAGGGAGCTGCCATTGCCTATGATCTTTCTTCCATATCCTTCAGTGGCATTGAAACAGCTCGTACAAATTTGTACTACCCTTTTCTTGTGGCGTCGCTACCGCCTCCCGAGGCGTTGCCTCCGCCGCCTCCGAATCCTCAGCTGGAAGACAGATTTAGCGGTGCGAAGACCTTGTAAAAGTTGTATAAAAAATAATTATTTTCTAAAATTATTGATTCTCGTTGGTCGTTGATGTTTTTGTTATGGCAAGCGGAGATGTTGATACGTTAGGCGGTTGGGGGAAATGGTGGCGGGGCGGTTGGGGGAGATGGTGGCGGCGGCGGTTAGGGTTGGAACCATAGCTGCTGCTCTAATTGAGTTAATTACAAAATAACACGTTTTGAAGACCCCCAGAGACTTTAAAAAAATATTTTTCAGATTTATTATTGTCTAAATTTTTTGGTTAAATCAAATAATTTATATACATATATAATTTAGAAAATGATATGTAAAAATTTGTTAAGCTAAATTTATTTAAAAAATAAGTGAGATTCAAAGACTTCCAACGAAAATCCCTGGAGACCTATAGAGACCTTACCTCTAGTGAAGACCTTTGGAGACCAATGAAGATCCCTAGAGACCTCTAGAGACTTTGGAGACCTCTAGTGAAGATCTTTGGAGAGCTATAGAAATCTCCATTGAAGACTCCTAGAGACATTTAGAGACATTTTCTGCTTGATTTGATTTTCTCGTGAAAAATCAATTTCTAGTGAAAATATCGTAATTATACATTTTTGCACATTAGTTTTTGAGGTGACATTTTTAAAAATCGGTATTTTATATTGCAATAAAAGTGTAATTCTACCTAACGTAATATAAAGACATGGGTCCATTGTCTCGCTACTGCTTGATCCTTTTATAGATGTGTCTTTCTACTAGAAAAATAAGTCTCTTACTGGGTGGTTGTTGCAGATGATGAGTGTTGCCCCTCTAGAATCCTATCTTTAATTATATGAGTCCTTTTGGTAAATATAATTACGATAATCTCTACAAATTCAGGCAATTTTTGACTGGTCTTCAGGAAACTTATTTTGTTTTGCTAGATTATCCATGTGGTTCTTTGAAATAAAGTTGACCTTTATCTTCTGGTTTTTGCAGAAACTCTTCAAAAATAACACTATCGACCACTTCTGCAGATAATTATCTAAATACCAATATGAACTCTCTGTACTAGTTGGCTTTTCCTGTAAATTAGGCCTGACCACTTAGGATTGGACTCCACTCATAATTCAAGCCAGCCCGATGAGCCCGAGACGCAATATTTTTAGCGTAAACAATTATCATTAACAAACAACAATAGAATAGTACACAGGGCTACCACCTAACTGAGATTTAAAAAAAAAACATACATAATGTTTGATTAAGATCTTGGGCTAATCAGTAAAATACTGATGATAGATTATAGGGAAAAAGAGTACAAGGAACTAACTGACATATTCATCTAGCTAATACGTAGGCATAAAAATTTAATAAGCAAGAGGTGAAGGCAAACTAATATGTTTGCCCAGGTGTTCCGCTGCTTATTGATCGAGCTGAAGGCAAACTCCGAGAACTTATCGTTATTGTTGGATCATTCTGCACATTCAACATCTTACAATCAAACATAAGAGGAAATCTTCAATCAAATATATAGAAACTAGAAAGTCACTTAAAAATTATATTCCAATTCAATACTTAATGTCATATCTTATATTCAAAGTTTTATCTTTCGGTGGATAAAACTTAAGTGTATGTGAAATAATTTTTTTAAGTATAAATTTTTTTCTTATAATGACACAACTTTCCACTACATGAATGATGATACAATAAAAGTATCATTAGTATCTTAAATAATTTTTTCAATTTTTTACAATTAGATGTGTAGATATATATAGAAAGAGAGGTTACCACAAAAGCAACACCGGCTGATCTGTTCATTTCAGTCTCAGAATAGGATTCCTGAAGAATTTCTTCTCCAACTTCGCCGACATGGTTGTCTTTTTCAAATCCAAAATACCTAAACACAGGCTTAAAAATGTTGTCAACCAAGAAAGAGGTACTATAAGAGAGAATGTAAACAACACTAGCACTTGCTTGAGTCCTCTCTTCCATTGTTGGCTTCTCCATCTTACTTCAGCGTCAATTTTACTTCTACTTGATCTTCTTCTTTCTCGATTTGCTGGTTTGATCTTGCATCGATCAGTCAATTTAAATAGATCTCTTGAATGCACTGTTTAATAATGGTACATAAATCAATGTCATTTAAATAATGTTGTCCATGTGAATTACATGGTTCTTTGAATAAGTGAATGTCTCGACAAATGTTCCAAAACGACAATCCTTTCGTTTTGTTTTCAATTGTCATTGCATGTGCCATGGGGTTTATTTTTTGACCAGAATTGCTTGTTATATATGTTTAAGAGACAGCATATCAAAAAATTTAATATTTTGTGATAGAGAGCGAATTAATTAAGTACTTTTATCATAAAACGATTGAATTAAAGCGTTATCTCATGCTTAGAAATATTTTTCTGTTGATAGTTGTTGTCCTTGTGCTGTTGAAATTATTTGATTATGCTCAAATTCAGTTGGGTGGTTATGAGATGGTCGTGTTATATTTTTATATGTAATTTTTTTTCGTGTTGATAAACATGACTAATTGATTGATCTTATTTCAATTAATAGATATTCTTAAAAGAAATAATTGAAAGGAATTTTAATTTATCTAATATATATTTTAAGTGTTACTTATCAAAATAAATTGGTCTAATACATGTGAACCCACCTGAACTTGTATTGATCGTGCACTTCCCCTCTGAACTTCGAGAATGCATATGGACCCCCTCAAACTTGCAAAAAAGGCTATTGTTACCCTCAAACATTGAAAACGTGACCATTTAACATCAAACCGGGTTGTTTGTATCCCACTCGTATGACGTGGATTCTTAAATTTCAGAGTGAAAAAAAAGTGACGAGCCACATGGACCATTAAACCCCTAATTCTTAACCAAACAAAAAACCCAATTTTCAATTCACTCAACCAAACCCATTATTCACTAACCCAAACCACCTAAGACTTAAAAAATAACCCAGATCAAACCCATTCACGCCGTCTTTGTTGTTTCGTCCTCTCAACCCAGATTTGTTCCTTAGTCACACCATCGACGTCCACCAAAATACATAACTCTGTCTCATCTCCCTCTCTCGTTCTCTCCTTACATCGGCCACACCCACGCCCTCTCATCTCAGATTTTGCTTGTGTAAATCTTGGGTTTTTTGAAATTTTAGGTTTGTGAGCTGTCAAATGAGAGGGAGGACAGTGATGATTTTGTTCAAGGACAAACAAAGAGAAGAAAAGTTTGAGAAAGAGGAAGAAAAGGCCAACTCTCTCCTCTTTCTCCTTTGTTCAACAGAATCAGTCAACAAAAATAAAGGCATAGCAATCGAAGTCAAGGACAGTTGCCTAACAATCCGTCCCTTCTTCCTCTCAATCCGCCGCTCCCTCTCACTGGATCTAGAATCCCATCTAATAGACTTTTGCCTACATGTTGCCTGAAAAAGTCTACCAGAAGCCGGTTCGGTGGTTAGGTTTTGTTTGTTTTGGATTGTAGATCTAGTAGCTAGGGTTTGGTTGTGTTGTATTCTTTTGATTTTCAGTGTGATTGTTGGCTTTGATTTTCATGTTCTTGTCTCTTTGGAAGTATTTGGCCAACAAATATGTGTTTATTTGTTCTTGCTATGGTTTTCATTTTTTGTTATTATGATTTCGAAGAAGAATTTTATCAAACATTCGATGTGCACTCACTGAAGTACTTTGCTGGGTTGTTGGCAAAGTTGTCGGAAAGTAAAAAAATGGGCTTTGCAGGGATCAATCAGACTCAAGATTGTGCCTTTGTAATTTTGTAGATTGGAACTTATTGTTCAAATTCGTTTTTTGTCTTTTATTCATTTTAAGTCTCTGTGATTAGCTCTTATTCTTCTTCTTTGAGACAACATTAATTGAAATAGAAGATCTGGCAATGTTGTTGTCTGCTAGGGTTTTCAGTGTGAGTAGTTTGGATGGGAGAGAAGGTTGTGGTTGGATTCATGAACTTTCTGAATTTTTTGGAGGGTTTGCAGTGGAAGGGGCGGTGGCAATGGAAGATTTGTAGTGGAAGGGGTGGCGGTTTGGGGGGTTTTGGTTTGGAGATGGCTGGGTTCGGTTACTTGGTTTAATGGGTAGGATGGGTTTAGGGTTTGAGTTTGGATTGACATGGCATATTTTTTTTGTTCCATGTCATCCAATTTTAAGAAGAAAGGTGAGAGAGAGACACGGTCTTACGCACTTTCAAACAACTGAAGTCACACACATTGCCATGTCAATGTCTAATCATTATAGTGGGTGTTAAATAGTCATATTTTCGATGTTTAAGGGATAATAATAATAATTTTTACAAATTCAAGAGGATCTGTAAGTATTTGTGAAGTTTAGAAAGGAAAGTGCACAATTTCAGGAGTTCACATATATTAGCCCAAATAAATTATTTCAGTGTACATGTTGTTGATATGTCATTGTCCCATCATGCAAGGACAAGAAATGTAATCGCCACTTACAAAGATGTATTCCAGCAAAAGATTGATTGTGGCTATAAAATTTGGGACTTAATTTTAAGTGTTTTTTTTTTAAATTAACGGTTGATATGTGGAGAAAGAAAGTAGTCATTGTAACTTTAAGTTGTCTTGATTTTAAAGCTAATCTCAAGTCAACATAAATATTTTAGTATTTTAAAAGTTATAATTTTTCACTGCACTTTTTCATAACTAAACTACCTCTAAGAGTATCCAATTTCTTTCTTCAAAGGTCACTTTTATCTTATGTAAAATAAGGTTTGAGACCGAAATTTAGCATACAAGTTTTATTTGCTTATCTAATTAATTATCGCTTAAGGGTAATTGATGTTTACCCAATACTATTCATATTTATTAGTGTAAAATAACTTGTCATTTAACTATCATACTTAATAATTTTCACCATTAGAAAACTAAGATATTTGATCCCTAATAAGGGTCAATATATAAAAACGAAAAAAAATTACCTTTGTGTCATAATATCATAGTTTTTTAGTTAAATAAAATCAATTGTATAATGATTGCGTTGTAGAACAATTGACTTTTCTTAAAACAATTTAATTACTAACTATAAAAATTTCAAAAATTAAGCCCTCGTGGCACACGCTAATCTAGGCGAGATTGGTTCATTTGACTTCCCATATTCACATGTATCATCAACGTATAGTATTTTACCACTTTTGCCACAGTATCATCTTGATGACAGAGAAGAGAGTATCTCCAATGATTATAGTATATATATGAACTGTGAAGCCGTATAAATTGCTTACTTGACGAGGTGCTTCGGCGAAAGGGAAAAAGGAAAATATTGAGAACACGTCTAGGTGATTAGTCGTTACCGTAAGAAATACAATTTAGCAGGCATTTTGTACTTGCAGGTTTTCTTGTCTCGGTGTCGTAATCTTAAGTATGCCCAAAAATGCACTCCTTATGATATGGTTGATGGAATTTCACCGTTGATAAAAAAAAAATGCTGAATATGATTGAATTGTATTCTATGAACTTTTATTATTATTACAACTATTCAACATTAATCAATCCACAAAAAGAAAATTGATCAAAAGTGACATATATGGGATTGTAGTAGCTTTTGGATTACTCAAGTATGACAGGGTTGTTGATCAAATGATCCTCAAGTCCGAACCAGCTTAATAATTTTGGCATGGTCGCCCACTGGTTGGTGGTGGTCTTATAGGCAAACTCCTAACACTTATTGTTGCTAAAAGATTTGTCTTTGGCTTAACTCCAGTTCTTTCTATGGTTAATTCCGATTTCTGAGAAGTTACTTCGCCATCATTATTTTGTTCGAAACTTGGCCAAAACTTTTGGATTTCACTTTCGAATCCAAAATATCTTAGAAGAAGCTTAAAGTTTTCATCAAAAAATGAGGTATAGTAAGACATGTAAACAACACTACTAGTTGATGGCTTCTCCATATTTGAATATCTTCTACCTAGTTTATAACTCGAACTTGGTTTGTATCTTAAACAAATCTAACTCTCTTCAATGCTTATATGACAGTATACTCGATCTGAACTTGGTTTGTATATTAAACAAATCTGAACTCTCTTCAATGTTTATATGACAGTATACTCGATATGAACTTGGTTTATATACTAAACAACTGTGAACACTCGTCAATGCTTATATGATAGTATCATCTGAGCTTGGTTTGTATACTCGACTTAAATGTTTATATAATGATAATCTTCAACGATTTTGTCCATGTGAGCGATTAGGGACTTTCATTTGTACGTGTTGACCAAAAGTATGAAACATGTACTTTTCTTTTGGCAATATAAAACCATGTACTTTTGTTTATTGCATCCACGTGAACATGGTTTTATATTGGCAAAAGTATTTTAAGTTGATATCACATCCACTACCATCAAGTTTTGACCTAGTCAATTCTAGTTCTCAATTGACTATTTTGTGTGAGAAACAAAGAATGTCCAATGAGTCAATTGAAAACTTTGAATGGGACACTCGTTTGCAAACCGATTCATTCTCCAAAATTTTTCATTGAATTCAAAATTCAACGAAAATTTAACTTAGAATTACGAAATGATGATTTTAAACCGTTCACATGATTTAGGCAACAACTATAAAAAAAATGGATTTAGGTGATACACGATTTGGAAAAACAATTTAGGCTTCCATAAGGTCAAACAACCCTAATGCTTAATTTTTATGTAAAAAACTCATCTATTTTTATTATATCCAATTCTCTGTTTTTCAACAATAAGACATTTATGTTTGAATTAGAATATAAAAATTGCTTGTATTTTATATTTCATATAGAAATTATCTACTCATTAAAAATATCACCACACACCACGATTTTTCATTCATATTTTAAAAGATTTTGAGCTCCAAACAAATAATTTATTTAAGCATAAAAGACGCGACAGTTAACTCGGTCTTCTCACTCTTTTATTGCCTCTTGTGGGATTCTTTAGAGGGCCGAACTATTTAAACTAACGCTGGAAACATTACCTAACATCAAACACTTTTTCTCTTTTTTTTTTTCTTTTTAATTTTTGACGTGGCAAAAATGTTTTATGGTGCTACATAATTCCCCATTTAAGAGACTTTTTCCAAACGATCAATCAATACAGGCAAAAATTGATGATTTTTCTAAAAATTGCTTATAAAACTAATAAATTTTTAAATTGAAATATCAGAATTGACAAAAATTACAAAATCTAGACTTTTAATTGTCATTATTAAATTTATTAAATGCTAACATGACATGATACGTAAATCCAAATGGTACCACATTAGATGTCCTCATGCTGCCACTAACATATTTACATAAGGATAGGTCATTATCTTATATTATTGAAGAATTAAGCCATAAGTGATAATAAAATGAGCAAAAATAGTGCATTTTAATATTATTAAGTCAAATGTGATAAATATGTTATTTTTTTCTATTTAATAGGACTTCATGAAGACTTTGACGGAAATTTTAACATGTGTCATAAATGATTTAACTTTCACAGAGCATTTATTGAAGTAACAATCATAAAATGTATACCAGTATTCTGCAGAAGGAACATCTGCGACTGGCTTTGTGCTTGAAATGGATTCGCACATTTCTTCCGTTTCTAGATAAAAAGAAGTTATTATTTGTTATTAAAAAATGTATAAACAACAATACTATTGCTTCTTTGAATATATAATTACTTCTGTGATTTCCTACCTCGTCCACTCCATTTACTCGGATAGTTCTTTTATGGGAAAAAAAATTGCTCTCCCCATTCTTTCCTTTTTTAAAAAAAAAAATTGTGCTACTGTTGAGTCTCTCTCCTTAATTCTTTTCTCACCACAAAAAAAATCTCATGCGGGGTGCGGTTGCATTAAAGCGTTTGACAAACCGCCCCACGGAATTAATTTTAACCATACTCTTGAAGGCAGAAGTGGGGAAGTCCCTCGTTGTAAGGGCAGCCATTAGAAAAAAAAAAAAAGACGATTACTTGGCTCACCTTTCCTTTTTATTCACTCTCAATCCCAAATTTCTCCTGTGATAAGTTGCATTTTATGGATCTGTAATGTTACATTTTATATTTATTTTACATGCTAAATTATCGTTATTAGTATGTTTTTATGTTATATTTGTTCTCTTTGTGATTTAAGTGAATGAGTGGTAAAATAATAAAAAAACAGTGTTGTTTTGGTGTGAGGCGATTCTAGATTACACTACGACATGGTCATGTCGTAAAAGCTACAAAGACTGTGCTGAAATTATGTCCCTAGGCCGAGCACTTTAGACTGATGGGCCTCAGAAATCTTTTATCCAGTTTTTGCTGGAAGAAATTGGACTAATACACTTTAATTATTATTATTATTTTGGTAATTGTATTTTGGTAGTTCAACCCAGTCCAATGAGCCTAAGGCGCAATATATTTACCATAAACAATTATCATTAACAAATAACCGTAGAATAGTACACAGGCCTACCAGATAATTGAAATTAAAAAAAAATACATGATGCTTGATTAAGATCTTGGGCTAATCGGTAAAATATTAATTATAAATTAAACTTACAAGGAAAAAGAGTACAAAGAACTAACTGACATAATCATCTAGCTATAAAGTGGGCATAAATATTTAATAATCAAGAGGTGAAGGCAGACTAATATGTTTGCCCTGGTCTTCCACTGCTTATTGATCGAGCTGAAGGCAAACTCTGAGAATTTATCGTTATTGCTCGATCATCCTGCACATTCCACATCTTACAATAAAACATAAGAGGAAATCTTCAATAAAATATATAGAAACTAGAAAGTCACTTAGAAATTATAACGATTTCTTCCAATTTAATAGTTAACAAGTGTAATATCTTATATTCAAAGTTTTATCTTTTGGTAGATAAAATTTAAGTGTGAGTGAAATAATTTACTCCAGTGTTGTTGATATGTCATTGTCCCATTATGCAAGCTCAAGAAATGTAATCGCCACTGAAAAAGATGTATTCGAGCAAGAGATTGATTGTGGCTATAAAATTTGGGACTTACTTTTAAGTATTTTTACGCACCTAGATGGTATATAGCGTGCGGATTTGAAGAAGAGATAGCTACTGGAATTTCAGTGACACTTAACAAGCAGCGTTATTTGTTCCTAGCGCACGTAAACGATGGATGTTAAAAGTTCCAGAATTGTATGGAAGTCTACAAGGAGCGTTGTAGATTGATTAGCGGACGATAATTGGTTGATGAAATTCCTTGAGCATCATGTATAGTTGATTAAAGTGTGTTGTTGGAGGTATAGCGACATTAATGGTTATCTGAAAACTCTCAAGGTATTTGGTATAAGTCATTAAGGTGCGTTAATGAGTCATTAGCGCACGCTGTTGGAGAATTTTCTCAGCGTTAATAACCATTAAGGCGCGCTGTCAATGAAGCATTTTTGGCATTAAGGTGAGAACTTGATCAATAACAGATGTAGTAGACTCTAATGTCATTAGAGCGAGTTATTGAGACTTCAACGGTCGCAGATGGATTCCCTTAGCTACTGTCCAATTTTCCACCAACATTGACCATCAACAATGTTCGTAGCTGACGAATAACGCGTGTAAGTCTTCACAGACTGATATCATTAACGCGGGTTATACATTGACTACGCACTTATATGAATACTTAGCTCTAAAATTTCAAATCTCACCTAAATTTTCATTCTTTTCAACTTCAACTGTCTTACTGTTCTCTCCCTTATTTGATACAAAAATTATAAACTTTAGAAGTTTTGTCTCTCACCCAACATCGATTTCACTCCATCTCTGTCACTTTCATCTCTCACAAACCCTAAATCTAAAAAATTCTCAAAACTCTATCTCCAAACCCTACACCCATAATCTCTCTCTCTCTCTACGCAACCCTAAACCTAAATCTCTCTAGCTCTTTGCTCCGTTGGTGCAACAATCATGCGTCTCAGTTGGGAAAGAAAGGCGAAACTCGATCAAACAAGGTGCATGATGTGCCTAAAAAAGCCGAACCATCACAAGCCACCAAGAGGAAACGTTCTGAAAGAGCTTCAAAAACAGAGAAAGGGAAACATGCTTTAACTCCCTCAAAGAAATCCAGAAGAAGTTTACTAGAGGAATAGTTTGATGTCGAGAAGTTTATTGATCTAACAGTGTCCAAGAGGTATGAAATTCTTCAAATGATTGAATTTTCCAACTTTAGAGTGTTTGATTTTAGAAGTTTGAAGGAAGGAAAGTTGGATTTGGTTAAAGACTTTACGAAATATGGGTTGAAAGATTTTTGTTCTAAGGGGAGAGACTACTGTCCTAAATTGGTTAGAGAATTTTATTCAAATGCTAGTATCTATCAGGAGGATGATGAGTTTGGTATTGATTTTGAGGTTGGAATCAAAAGCCGTGCGAATGGGGTTGAAGTTTGTGTTATTGATTTTCTTCTTCATGAGTTGTTTAAGCTACCAGTGCATGGGTGCATTCCTAATAAAGGGAAAGAAAAGGAAAAGGAATTCATTGATGAGGATGGAAACTTGGTGGTAGTAAACAAAGATGAAATCATGAAACGGTTATTGGAACAATGTGGAATGGTTGAATTCAAAGTAGATGTGTTGGATTAGAATGATTTAGGTGTTCATTGGTGAATGGTACACCTCGCTCTCACCAAGATCATCAATCCACGATCCCATTCACATAACCAAATCACTTTCCAAGATGAAATGTGCATCTATTTGCTAATGACTAGAATGGAAGTTCATTTTTCCCTCATGGTTTTGAATGTGACGATGCACAAAGTGAGAAGTTTCACTAAACCCACATTTGGACACAAAGATAAGCAAAGAAAGGATAACATGCCCTATCTGTGTCATCTCACTTGAATCTTCGAGCATTTTAAGGTGAGCTTTGTTGGGTATAACACAAAACAGGTTGTGGAATCTCACAAAGTCTGAAAACAAAATCTGAGGCAAATGACGTTATTCAACATTATGGGTAAATGCTATGTATATCGTCCCTACATTCGAAGTGATGATATGTTTGTGGACAAAAAGGATGAGAAGCATAGACCTAAGCTAGAAGAAATGGTGTTCACAAGAATTGGGACAGAACCAAAAGTGGTTCTAGCCAAACAAGTTGGAGAAGATGTTTCGGGAGTGAGAAAAGGAAGCACAGAAGAGTCATTGAACATCACCAAAAGTAACTTTCTAGCATTCAAATCTGACATTAAAGCAAGACTAGAAAGGATTGAGGAGTTTCAACATCTAATCTTCAAAAACATTGTGAGTTTAAGGACAAGAAAAGATTTAGAAGAAGTTGAAATTCCAGACCCTTCTCGACCTTCCATGCCTTCACACTCCACTCATCCTCAACAAACTGAGATTCCATCCACTCAACCAAGTGAAACTCCAACGAAGGAACAACCTAGTGCTTCCCAGTTAAATGAAGAATTACTTGAATTAAGTAGACAAGTTGTTTCTTCTATGGTATAGGAAGATATTAGAGAAGAAGAAACTCAAGATTCAGAGCAAACTATTTCTGAGCCAAATATGCCTGAGCAAGAGTTCTCTGATGTTCAATTAGTGATGGTAGAAAAGCTAGCCACTCTAGCACAATCTATGCTAGAAGAAGTTCAGGATTTACCTCAAGAACCCGCTCCAGAAGTCGAAGGAGTTAAGCCTCAAACATCAAGTCTTGAACTCATGCAAGTGACGGACAAAACTTCAGGGAAATCATTTGCCATTATTTTTCCTTATGAGTGTCCGCCAGTGGAAGCATTCGAGCAAAAGGAGTTGAATATTAAAGAGCCGACCACTAAATCTCAATCTCCATCTACTTCCAAAGCTTGCTCTCAGCTACTTCGATCCACGTTCACTCTCATTTTGTATACACATCATAATTTTCTTTCCTTATGTATCTTTTGATTTTGCACTGATGTGTACTGATGTATATTCTAATCTCTCTGACAAATCCATTTTTATGTTGCAATTATTGCTCTTTAGTTGTTCAATTATTGCTCTTTAATTGCATACACATTATAACGTTTTCTCTTTTTTATCTATGACAAAAAGGGGGAGTAGTATTTAAGTTTGAGTTTGCAATGAGTTTAAAATTTTATTCAATTATTTTCTGTGTGAGTAACCAAGTGACAAGGTCTTTAAAACCTTGATCAATTTTCAATTTGTTTGATTATGATTAAGTTTAAGAAATAGGTACATACACTAAGGGGGAGTGCAAACTCTTCAGTGGTTTTATCATCATAAAAAGGGGGAGATTTTTGATCCATTACATGGACAACATGAAAAATCCTTCTAAGTATTGATGATTTAACAAAACAACTGAAAATTTAAAGCATAGCACGCTAATGAAACAACTAACACACGTTAGAGATTTCAACTCCCATTGATATCAAGGCCAAAGTGGCATCTACGCATGCTAATCATTCAACAACGAGCGTTATAAGTCAACAACGTGCCCTAATGAACCAATAACGTTCCTTAGTGAATATTCTGGCATTCTAGAACAATTATGCACAACACTAAGGCACGCTAATCAAGTAAGAATGCACGAAATCATCAGATGATTTTACAGAAGAAATGCAACTAGGCACTCTATTTATTGACGAGGACACGCTATTGAGAAAAAGAAGCTACAGGAATATTATTGCAAATCTCTAAGGCGCGCTAATGATCAACAGCTCACGCTATCGAAGAAAACTTCACAAGTTGCTTGAAGAACCGAGTTGAAGGGACGTTAAAGAAATCAAGAACGCCTACTAAAAGAAGGGTGTGATATTTGAAGAGGGTTCAATAATGCACATTGTCGAAGTTGTCAAGACCCATTCCCGAAAACATGATCGGCGTATAAGGGGAGTCGTCTATGGGATTCCGGCCCATCTCGCACAAGCCTCAAAGTATAGAATTTTTACCCAAAATCATATTTAATTAAGAAATAAAATCAATTAAAGGTTTAAACATCATTTAATAAAATAATACATATATAATAATGAGTTCAGAAAATATTTCAAATTAAAAACATTTGAAATATCAGATATAATAACAACAGCAAAAACAATAACAAAACCCACGGTAACCCGGTGTGGAGCATCTAACACATCATACAAGCAAGGCTCGATTAAAAGGGCATTGACTGCAACGTCAGAAGACCTCACTGAACATCAAATGCCAAAGATCATAATCCATAAGAGTCACCTGCAATATGAGAATAGACAGGGACAAAGAAAGAAAGGGGGGTCAAACCCAATGAGAGATAACACTTCAGATTGTCTCATATGTGCCTCACAAGACTATTTTCAAAACAGTTCGAAAATACCACATGCAGATATAACAAAGATATGCATATAGATATACTTGTTATGTACATAGTAGCGTTTCAAAAACCATGTTGAAACCATTCACAGGCAAAGCCTACACATGCACTCATGCCATCAAAAGTGTTAGCAAAATCAATCAAAACATTTTTCAAACTTGATCAAAATCAACATGCTTTCAAAGCAAGATAAAATTCTTCGTAAAACCCTTGTAGGTTATCATATATCTATGACTTCGTGCCTTAGTGGCTATATACTCGCCTTAGTGGCTATACTCGCCTTTGTGGCGTTACTTGCCTAGATGGAAACATGGTGCCTTTGTGGCATAACGATTGTTTTTGGGATTTCAAGAAAACCAAAGGTTTTGACTTCTCCTTGAAATGTTAAGTAAAATGAAAATGGGTATTTGTACATTGCTTTGAAACTTCTGATAACCTACAAGGATTTTATGAAGGATTTTATCTTACTTTTGAAAGCATGCTGGTTTTGATAAAGTTTGGAAAATGTTTTGAAGGTAAGCACTCTAATTATTCATTTCATAGCAAAAACATCTAGACCATTAGAGTTGTTGCATTTGAATTTGTTTGGTCCCATGAGCAATTTGAGTCTAGGTGGTAAGGCATATTGCTTTGTTATTGCAGATGATTTTTCTAGATTCACATAGGTATTCTTTCTTGCACATAAGAGTGATGCATTTCATGTATTTGCATCATATAGCAAAAAGGTCCAAAATGAAAAGGGATATTCTATCACTTGCATTAGGAGTGATAAAGGAGGTGAATTCACAAGTGAGCCATTTGAGTCCTATTGTGAGAAGTATGGCATTATGCATAATTGTTTTGCTCCAAGGACCCCTCAACAAAATGGTGTTGTTGAGAGAAAAAATAAGACCTTGTAAGAAATGGCTAGGACCATGCTTAATGAGAATAAACTCCCTAAGTATTTTTAGGCTAAGGCGGTCAACATCACTTGCTATATAGTAAATAGGGTACACATCCGACCCATACTTAAAAAGACTCCATATGAATTATGGAAAGATAGGCAGCCCAACATATCTTATTTTCATACTTTTTGTTGCTAGTGTTACGTTCACAATAATGGGAAAGATGCTCTAAGAAAATTTGATGCTAAATCCAATGAAGGTATCTTCCTTGGTTATTCATCCATAAGCAAAGCTTACAGAGTTTATAACAAAAGACTTGAGAAAATTGAAAAATCTATTCATGTCATTTTTTATGAAACTAACAATACTCTTCTTAAATTTGTTGATGAAGATGACACAAGCATAAGTGTTGGAGAAAAGTTTAAAGATCTCAAAATAAATGACCAACAAGAAGGACCTTCCAATCCTATCCAAAATGACTCAAAAAAATGAGAAAATCAAGGAACTTCCAAAGGAATGGAGATATGACATTCCCAAAAGAGTTCATTATTGGTGATACTTCCAAAGGAGTAGCCACAAGGTCATCCTTCAAGCACATTGTAAATTTCACTTTCATTTATCAAGTTGTGCCTAAGAACATCAAAAAAGCTTTAATAGATGAGTATTGGGTGTCCTCGCTGTAAGAAGAATTAAACCAATTTGAAAGGAATGATGTATAGGAGCTAGTGCCAAGACCGGATGATTGCAATGTCATTGATACCAAATGGGTGCACAGAAATAAAGAGGATGAAGAAGGCAAAGTGGTGAAGAACAAGTCAAGAATTGAAGCTCAAGTGTATTATCAAGAAGAGAGAATTGATTTTGATTAGTCCATTACATTGCTGGCAAGGTTGGAAACTATAAGAATTATGTGTACTTATGCTTGTCACAAGGATTTCAAGCTATATCAAATAGATGTAAAGAATGCATTTCTCAATGGATTCATCAAGGCAAAGGTATATGTGGAACAACCCCCTGGATTTGAATATCCACATTGTCCAAACCATGTCTACAAGTTGAAGAAGGCTCTTTATGGGTTAAAGCAAGCTCCTAAAGCTTGGTATGAGAGATTGAGCCAATATCTCCTAGACAATGGTTTCCAAAGATGTAAAGTTGATAACACTTTGTTCACTAAAATCAAAGATGATGATTTTTTGTTAGTGCAAATTTATGTTGATCATATTATATTTGGTGCTACTAACGAATCTTTGTGTGATGTGTTTTCCAAGTTAATGCAAAAGGAGTTTGAGATGAGTATGATAGGGGAGTTAAATTACTTCCTTGAACTGCAAATCAAGCAAATGAAGGATGGCGTCTTCATTAATCAAAGCACATATGTCACTGATTTAATGAAGAAATATGGAATGGAGAATGCTAAGTCCATTCCAACTCCAATTAGCACAACTATAATATGAGGTAGGTAAAAAAATAGATGAGAAGCTTTACAGAGGTATTGCTAGCTCTCTTCTTTATCTTATTACAAGTAGGCAAGATATTATGTTTAGTATTTGTTTATATGTTAGATTTCAATCATGTCCTAGAAAGTCTCATTTAAAAGTGGGCAAAAGAATTTTTAGGTACTTGATTGGAACCAAGAATAATGGTTTGTGGTATCCAAAGAATGTTTGCTTTGATTTTGTTGACTATAGTGATGCAGATCATACCGAGAGCCAACTTGATAGGAAATTCACATCAAGTACTTGTCAATTCTTAGGTAGTGCACTTGTGTCTTGGTTTTCTAAGAAATAATATTGTGTTGCTCTATCCACTACTAAATTTGAATATGTAGCAGCTCGAAGTTGCATTGCACAAATTTTATGGATTAAACAATATCTTGTGGATTTCCAAATCAAGTTGTCCAAAATTCTTATCAAGTGTGACAATACAAATGCTATAATTTATAAAAATCCAATTCAGCATTATAGGACCAAGCATATTGATATCAAGCATCAGTTCATTAGAGATCATGTTCTCAAGGGAGATATTGAACTTGAATTTGTGACTACAACTAATTAGCTTACTGATAGTTGAACAAAACTCCTTGATAAAAAAAATGGTTTCCATTTATAGGCGCATTGGCATCTGTGACTTTAATGAGTTCTGATTGATTGTTTTTTAGCATAATTTATGTTCATTTGCATTCATTAATACATATATATTAAAGTAATTCATATGCTAAGTGAAGTCACTAAGGTTAAAAGGAACAATGTTCTAAGTTTTGGTATATGTAACTATACTACGCATTTTAAAGATGGTTTAGCAC
The DNA here is from genome assembly GCA_948243855.1 of Flueggea neowawraea. NCBI lineage: Eukaryota > Viridiplantae > Streptophyta > Magnoliopsida > Malpighiales > Phyllanthaceae > Flueggea > Flueggea neowawraea. The sequence goes on from CAODLS011521637.1 coordinate 16,820, forward strand.
ACATAGATGGAGGCTTGATGTGTTTTGCGTTTATCAATTTTGGTCACTAAGTGCTTTACAGAGGTACTGAGTATATAGATCATCATGGATGAATATTAGAGATTTTTCGGGTTTATGTTGTGCGCGTTGGAGATGTGCTACACATATTGTCAAGAATAATTAGATTACTGGGTATTAGGTATGATGGATCTAAGTGCTTTGTATATGGTACGGAGTACGTAGAATCATAAGCAGCTCCACTGGGTTCACATGTGTCAAATCTACGAACGTAGGAGGCAGTACAAGGTACGTAGAAGGGCTCGCGTAGATTGACCTATGCGCATTATGTACAAAGTTAAGAATGGCTCTAAGTGCATAGATTCGAAGAAGATATGTAGATGCCATTTTGTCTCTTCTGTGTACGTAGAGCTTTACCCTCTTTCCAAATAGTTTCATCCATAATACTTGAGGCCACGTTTATGCACATAGATAGGCATTCTACACACGTAGGTCTTCACCGACTTATTATCAATGTACGTAGGACATTCTACTATGCACGTAGATGTTTTATACATGCATAAATTTCGAACTCAAAACCCAAAACTCGTTCTTGCCTAGCTCCTTCCCACAAAATTAAAACCTCTGCTCACTCAGAAACAAAACTTAAACACTCTTAACCCTTTTGAATTCAAACTTCTCTCTAATTTTCCCTAATTTTGAAAAATCCTAATGTGACTTAAACCCTAGCCCACTCACGTAGCAATAACAGTTCTTTGTTTCAATAATGGCACCAAAGAAGAAGACTGAAATTTGCATGAAGACGACTCATGATGTGAATGTCTCCAAAAAGGGAGAATCTTCCAAGGTATGAAGAGGCCACGAAGTACTCAGGAACAATCGGTGTACACAAAATCAGGTGTTCCAGTTTCCTCTCCTTCTAAGCAAGCCAAAAAAGAAAAAGGGTATCGTAATTGAGGATGAATTCGATTCTGATAGATTCATTGATGTATAAGCTGCTAGACTGTATAAACATTTAGCAAAGTTTGAATTCTGTGACTTTAGGGTATTTGATTTTCTATCTTTGAATGATGGAGGATTGGAGATTGAAGAGGATTTTGTAAGTTTGGTTTAAGAAATTTCAGTGTCAAAGCCTCAAATTATTACCCATATTTAGTTAAAGAGTTTCATGCAAATGCTAAGAAGTGGATAAATGAGGATTTTGAGGATGTCTTAGGTTATCAATCTATTGGAGTAAAGACTAAAGTGAATGGCATTGAGACTACGGTGGATGAAAGGTTATTGAATAAACTGTTTGATTTGCCAATGATGGGTGTTCAGTGAAAAGAGAGAAGGGAGTAAAGGAGTATGTTGATAGAGAAGCACGGACAATTATGGTGAATACAAACAAAATAAGAAACTTTATGTTTGAAAACTTTGGAGTGGTTAAGATTGAGCAGAATGTAAAGCTATTAGATCAAAACGATTTCGTTGCTAAGTGGAAAATGGTGCATCTTGCTTTTACCAAGATTTTGCAACCAAAATCACACACTCAGTCTCCACTCACAAAATAAGATGAAATCAAGATGTGTATATTGATGAAAGGAGAGCAAGTTAATTTCGTTTGGGTCATGATTGATTGGATGTTGGAAAAGATAAAGAATTTCAATTTGCCAACATTCAAGGCGAATGATAGGCAAAGGAAAGAGAGTATGCCTTATGCTAGCCATCTCACCAAAATGTCCATGCACTTCATAGTGAATCTTGAAGGTTTTGAATTATTTCAAGTGCTGGAATCTGAAAAAATTAGAACTGAATCCCTAAGAGGCATGAAGTTGTACAGAATAGTAGGAAGAGGATATGTGTTTTAGTACTATTTAAGGGAAAATTATTTGATGGTGCACAAGCGAGATGAGAAGAAAATGCCAAAGAAATATGAGATGATGTTTTTGAGAAGGGATAATGAAGAAAAGAGGAAATTACCTAAGAGGCATGAAGAATAGGTTGAATAACTAACTGAACCAATAGCTAAAACAACAGTAGAAATTGAAAATGAAAGAGTTGTGGAAATGGCCAGAAAGATCGTTGAAGATTTCCGAGAAATCATTGATGAAGTGAATAATGAAAGTACAAATTCAAAGAAAAATAAATCTAAAAAAGAAGCAAAAGTTGAGCCACCAGTTTAGGGTCATGCACCTTCCAAAGTCGTTGAACTTGAAGAACCAGAGTTGGAACAACAAGATGCACATCTTGAAGTAGTTGAAGTTGAGAATTCAGAGGAAAAGAAGGGTGAAGAAAATACTACAACTGCTCCTAAACATCCTCTTGAATCTCAACTAGAGGAAGAAGAGATTATGCTGTAGAAGCTAGAAGATGCATGAGTGGTGAAGTTGAAGAAATTGTTCAACAAGTCTCCAACTACATTATCAAGGAAGCAACAAAAGAAGTTCTAAATGAATCCACTGATTCGAACCTAAATGATCTTTCTCCAGATTCAACTTCAAATGAGAAACTTTCACAACCATAGGATCCACATTTTGTCATGCATACATAATTTGCATATTGTATATTTGCTTTTTGCTCAAATACTTGTCTTTATGCTTATGTTATGTTCAATGAAATATTTTGTGACATTTGTGCTGTGATTTTATACTTATAATAGCTCTGATTTTGTTCCAATTAGCTGTGATTTCTACCTTTTTATTGTAACAAAAAGGGGAATAAATTGTGAAGAGTTTGATGCTTAAAATTGTTCTATGATAAATTCTTCTAACAAATGGACAAGGCTTAAACACCTTTATCAACTTTTTCAATTTTTGTCCAAGTGTTAAAATTAGGTTCATTTATTGAGGGGGAGTGCAAGCTCTTTCAATGTTTTTTCATCATCAAAAAGAGAGAGATTGTTGAACCAGTTTTGGTCAACATGTAAATTCCTTCTAAGTTTTGATGATTTGGCAACACACTTGAAATAGTTAAGCTATGCATGTTTTCTAACCTTTTAAGCGCACTAATTCATGATCTATGCACGTTGTGCTATGATCTGTGCACGCTGATCAAGCCAGAAATATTCTAAGTTTTCCAGAATGGACACCATGCGCATAAAACCGAATAACAAAGCACACAAAACATATAGAATGCGTGTAGTATAGTATTCAATGCATATAGACGTGGTGTATCTAAAGTCCAGAGCTCACTGGAATATTTAAGGGTTAAACCCTAAGCACACAGAGCAAAGGCAAGTCATGTCGAAGACCTGGTGTCATTATTCTAAGCACATAGCATGGTGTGCAAGGCACGTAGATGAAATTATAGCAGCAGATAGAATGTTCAAGGATTTTGCTAAGCGCATTAAGAAAGGCTCAAGGCAAGTAGATTGATGCTGAGATATTCTGTTTAAAGACTCACTCACATCTGTGCACGTAGAGGATTGTGTAATACACGAGGTTGCAATGAAAAATAAAAAGGGCTAACAAGAGAAGTCAGAGATGCATTGATCCTTCGTACAATATGCGTAGAAGAGTAAAAGCGTCAGCTTTTAAGATTTCCATCTACGCACTTAGCACAAGATACAATGCATGTAGACAAGGACAACTTTAGAAACTGACAAATCAGTCGTACGCTCATCAGGAATTTGAATTTGAATATTCCTTCACACAATCATGTGAATAATCAAAGGTGTGATCTTAGAAAATGTCAAAGTTCTTAGAAGGATTATTCTAAGCGCACAGATTCTTTGCACTACGCACACAGATGAATGTCTAAGCACATAGAAGCCAATTTATTTGAAGCAGTGGCTATTGGAGTCAAATCAATGCACATAGTATGAAGTATACTGTGTGTAGAACTCTGATGATATATTGCACTACGCACGTAGAAGAGAAGCTACACATACAGTACAGGGTGATGTCATTAAAAAACAAAATTTGCTATTCCCTTACAACGGCTACATTGGAATTCACAACGGCTATTTTTCAGAGAATACCTATAAATAGACTCGTCTAGAACTGAGAAAGGTACGAACATTATTGAGAGAGTGCCCAAGCTTTGCCAATTTGATTCTTGAATTTCTCTCTCTTATTGTTCTCAAGTTTTTGCATACCAACTAAGTTTTATTTTGCTTATTGCTTTCTGGGTTAGTGTGTGATATTCATTCTACTTTGGGAATTCACTTATGATCAAGCGTATGTTTTAAGCTTGAAGGATAGTGTAGGTTTGTCTTGTTTGTTTCCTTGAAAAACAAGAGAGGTATTGGTTTTCTTGTTTTGGCCAGTTAAAAACAAGATGTAAAGGTTACTTGTGAACCTGTAAAAACAAGAGGTGTAACAGTTTTTCTACACCCGCAAGTAAGAAATTTGTTAGTGAATTCAAACTCTCTAGTGAGCTAGAGGAGTGGACGTAGGTCAAGGAGGACTGAAATACTATAAATCCAGGCCTTGATTCTCTAACCCTTCATCTATTTAATTTCATTTTTTTTGTGGTTGAATTTTGGATTAATCTACTGTTTTGTTTTGCAAAAAGTATTGAAAAGCTTTCAAAGGTTTTAAATTTCTAGCAATAATCAAATTGACCCCCTATTGGATTTCCATGTTGGGGTTACACGTACGTCTTGCTTTCTTTAACTTATGTTTTGAGGTTTTGCCCAGATAAAGTACATTTTGACATTGCTAATGTGCATCTTAAAGAGTCAGACATCATTCCACGAACTTCCCTTTCTGGCACGCATTTGTCGAATCATTTATGGGGCTTAACGACACCCATCCTTGCAAAATTAACATCAATTAACATACCTAAACATAAAATTATCATCATCTAACATTCTTAATCATCTAAACATCATATAGAACATTCAAAGATTGGATCAAAATTGAACGGAATGCTGTAGAAGTTTCTAGTCAAAACCGGAGGGGTATTACACGTGTTGAATGATTGATGCTCAAATTTATTGAATTGGTTTGACCTCACTTAGACAATTGACTAAGCTAGTTCCATTTATCTGGGAAAGCTAGTTCCATTTGCTCCATTTAAACTTTATGATTGATGAACTTTTCTTTTAGTTTGGTGTTTGTTGAACTTGTTCAATTTTAATGGTTAGTTGTATGTTATAATGGATGATATGAAATTTACTTGATAGGAATGGATTTATCTACATTTATCCTTATTGCCCTATATGTTTCTATTATGATTTATGGAAAATAAGTTTAATAAAGTTGAATTTCTCTACTAAAGTGAAGTTGGGAAGTTCTCTCCTTTTTCGGCTTTAATATTGTTATAATTGTGCAACATTGAGGACAATGTTACGGTTATGTGTGGGGGAGAGAGCTAAAAGTTTTTGACGGTAGAGGAATAATTAGATTGGCAATGCTTATAATTAACCTTGTAATAGATTGTTGGAACGAACTTTGTAACAAACTCTAATAAAATAATGCAAAATGAAATGAAAAGTTTAGGGATAACAAAAATCAAATGCATAATTTAAATGTCTGATTCTCATCCCAAATGATCTTAAGGTCTGATCCATCAACAAAATCTACTTGGCCTAAGTAACCCCAAATACTAGCTAGCCCAATGAACCGATAGTCCACCCTCAATAATTATGAGCCTAACATTCCATCCCTCTTCAAATTACCCTTGACCTCAGGGGTCAAAATTAAGGAACTGTTGGGGTATGTCCTTGAGGTTCTCTCCAGTTGCATCATCTACATTGAACCCTTTCAACTGAACTAACCAGTTTGACCTATCCTTTTTTCTCCTAGTCATAGAACATGTTTCAACCACTAGTGGTTCAATTGGTGCTTTACCTCCCTCAGTTATTGGTAACACAAATGTAGTGTCACGTGGCTTTAAGTTCCTCTTAAGAAAGGAAACATGCTTAATAGGGTAATTCAAAATTTCAGGGGGTAAGTCAAGTTCATAAGCTACAACTCCAATCCACTTCCTTATAGTGTATAGACCGTAGAACTTCACACTGAGCTTATGATTATTGTGATTTGTTTTAGAGATCTAGCAGTATGGCTTCAATTTTAGATAGACTACATACCTAACTATAAACTCCCTCTTGGTTCTATTCTAATCTTCATGACTCTTCATTCAGTCTTTTGCTTATTATAAATGAAGCCTGTTGGAACTTAACATGCGTTGTAAGGCTAGGTAAGGCTATATGGAAGGTACAATTGTACCACCGTAAGATGTAGCCACTTACTCCACTTATTAGGGCTCTAGTATGTCATGCAATGCAAGTAAGTATCAAGGCATTGGTTAAGCCTTTCAGTCTGACCATCAGTTTGGGGATGGTAGGCTGTATTGATCTCTAGTTAGGTTCCCACTGACTTGAAGAGTTCTTTTCAAAAGAAAACTAGTGAATATCTTATCTCTATCTAAAATCAACACTTTAGGAAACCTATGGATTTTTTAAATATTTTACATATAAACTTAGCTACAACTGATTCAATGAATGGACGAAATAGTGGTACAAAGTGTGCATATTAGTTGAAGGTATCAATAACAAAAATCACATTTTTTCCATATGATAGAAGCAACACTTCAAGGTATCGCACATTCTCGTCCTTGCATCTCTAGAAAATGTCGCAAGCCAGTACACTTTGCTCTAATTGCTCCTTCATACTAGGCCAAAAGAATACTTGTTTGGGCCTGTGGTATGAAGCTTGAAAACCAAAATGCCCTCTAGTTATTGAAGTTTAATCTTTTGCAAAATATTTTGGAGAAAGGAGCCATTTGATCCCACATACAATCATCCCTTATAATACAATACATCTACTTGGTAGCTATACTTGTTGCTATGCATGGTGGAGTTGAAAGCAAGGAGAATGCATTATTATACAAGGTCATCATCCTTCTAACTCTCTACCAATTCAATCACCTAAACTAGTTGTATAGTGAAAATGGAATTGATTTTGGTTTCCTCTGGATCATGTAACCTAGAGAGTGCATTGGCTACTTTATTCTCTTGCCCCTATTGATATTGAATGGTATAATTCAACGTCAACAATTTGGTAAGGCTTTTCTTTTGGAGTTGGGTATGAAGCTTCTGATGAAGGAGGTACTTCAGGCTTAAATGATTTCTTTTAATGATGAAGGGTACCGCTTCTGAGTAGTGGCACCATTTGTCGATGACCGAAGTAAGTGACAAAAGTTCTTTCTCATAAATTGACAATCCCTTATTGCGAGGGCAGAAAGCCATGTTAAAATAAGCCAAAGGCCATTTTTCCTGCATCAACACAACTCCGATGATAAAGTCACTAACATCCGTTTCCATCATAAAAGGAAGTTGAAAGTTTGGGAATTCTAGCACTAGTACCTCTGTCATAGCTTTTTTTTAACCTTTGGAAGGTTGTTTCAACTTTTGGTCCCAAAAGAATGCATCTTTTTTTAGCAAGTTGGTTAGTGACCTGTTAATAAGTAGTTTTAAAGAAAGCATCTTCAATATTCCGTTAATCTAAGAAAGCCCCTCAAGGATTTAAGGGATTTAAGAACTAACCACTCTAATATGGCCCTCACTTTGGTTGGATCAGTTGACACACCCTCACATGAAATGACATGGCCCAGCTGCTCAACTTTATCCACTCCATTACATTTACTCCTCTTTGCAAAGAGTTAATTTATTCTTAATGTGTGTAACACCAATCTCAAATGGTTTACATAGGTGTTCAATTTTGCACTATACAACAATATATCATCAAAGAAAATAATAACAAATTTCCATAGGTAAGCATCAAATACCTTGTTCGTCAATGCTTCAAATGTGGTTAGAGCATTATAAGTGAAAATGGCATTACTTTGAACTTTTAGTGCCCTTGGTGAGTTTTACATGTTGTTTTCGGAATGTCCTCATTTGCCATTCGGATCTGGTGAGAACAAGATCTCAAACCTATCTTTAGAAAAGATGGTTGAGCGATATAACTCATCCATCAGGTCCTCCATAATTGGTATTAAAAATTTGTCCTTGACGGTGATGTCATTGAGGCCTCTGTAATCATCATAGAACTTTCATGTGTAGTCCTTCCTCTTCACAAGAAGGGTTGGGGGTGCATAAAGGCTATTACTTGGTTGTATAATTAGAGGATTCCAACATATCCTTCACTAGTCTCTCCACTTATATTTTTTGGAAATAGGAATAGTGGCAAGGTCAAAGGTTGACTAGCTTTCAGTTTGGTTTCAGGGAAATTTGTGGTTAAGGTTTCTGTATAAGGATGGTCATTTAGGTTCAACAAATATATCTTCATATTCATCTAGTACTTGCTGGATTACAAGGTGCACAACCTGTAAATCAACTTCTGTCATGAGCATAAACAAGTTTCCAGATACTTTCTTCAATATGTTTTTGAAAAACCTTTGAACGCATTTGCAATCGATTAATTAGAAAGCCTTGTCTTCCTTTTGCGCTCTTAACGCCACATTCCCTTCATCTAACTGAACAATAAATTCCCTTAATTTAAGGCCAAAATAGATTGGATTATGAGTCTCCACCCAATCTAAACCAAGTACGACATCACAACCTCCTAAATTAAGCACTTCCAAATCCATATAGAAGTTCTGGCCTTGCATCTCCCAGTTGAACTTCTCACATCTAGAAGTGGACATGATTTTTGCCCCATTTGCCATAGTCACAATCAAGGGTTGTGTTTCCATTGTTTTTAGTTGCAATTCTTTGACCAAAGATTCATCAATAAAAGAATTATTGCTCCAAGTATCAATTAACACACTTATGACCCTTTTTTCCCATAATTCCTTTTATTCTAAAGCCATTTAGAGATGATGTGCCACACAAAGCATGCAAGGATACCCTTCCATCAATGGTTTTAGTGGTGTTGTCGTCATTTGCCACCTCTTCTACAAGTTAAATCTCTTTCTTCTCGACTTCATTATCTATTTATTTAAGTAACATGAGTATTAATTGCTTGAGTTTTTATTGATGTCAAGGGTAATACTAGTCTCCACATTTATAGCACTTCCCCAGTTCCCACTTGAGTTCAAGTTTGATGTTGTATGTTGGTATAGTAGCATTGGTTTTTTAGCCAGTGGAATTGGTGATATAAGCTGGTTTGTTGGCTATGAGGGTGGTATTTTTGGTGTTTGTATTAGCTATGGTGGATTTGGTGTTTGATAGGGGTGGAGTGGTGTATAGTTTCATTTAGTTTGGCTTGTTCATAGGCATCTTTCAAAGTGACAAGATTAAACCTTTTCATAGCCCAACTAAGTTGCTTCTTTAGATTCCTACAAACACCTTGACCAAATAGTCCTCTGTAAAGCCTTTATTGTCTTTTCTAACCAAGGATTTCAATCCCTCAAACCTCTTTTGGTAAGGTTCATTCGAACCTTTTTGTTTCAACCTATGAAACTCCTCCACTACATTAGCCCACCAGTCCTGTTATTAAGCAACAAAACAAAATGTTTTAAAAATGGGTTAACTTTGAAAATTTGGGCCAAACTTGATTGTAAGTAAAATGGTTAACTGAAAATTTAAAGGTAATACCTCCTTGGTTGAGCCTAAATAAGAATAAGAGCATAGAGGCCCATCCACCAAGTAGAAACCTTAATTAATAAGTTCTAGTGCATATCTCTTGGTTGTTTACAAATCTTGAATAATTAAAATTGCACATTAGAGACCTTTAATTCATTGACTGTATTTGTAGTAGCCAAAAAAATGAGAGTAATGGAAATGGAATGAGAAATGTGCTAGCAGTAGATAATTTTAAGAAATAAATAGTTTGCCCCAATTAAATTAAAGTTATTTAAAAATGGTTTTAGCCTTGGTAATTGGGTTAGTGAGTTAAGCAATATACTCAATAAAGTAAAAGGCTAATACTTGAGCTTTCTCTTGTGCCACTTTTGAATGCCTAAGCAAGTACTTAATACGTGATAGATACTTGGAATTCTAATTCAAACACTTCATTTACATGACAAGATAGTAAGGTTGGGGGGCAAGCAAAAGTTCAAGTGTGGGGTAGTTTGATAAACTAATTTACTACATAATTTTGAGATGATTTTTAGCTTTTACTTTAGGTAAATTATGTAACACCTCACCCGCTTTCTGATTAGAATTTTGACTTCTGAGTTGATGATTAGGCGATTAAAGATGGTTAGTGATGATATTGAAAAACTCGGTCCCAATAAGGAATGACACTCCAAGAGGGGGGTCAATTGGATTTTTAGTAAATTGAAAATTTTGTTGAAAATCTTGTTCAAACTAAAACAAACAACAAAGTTCCTTTTTAAACTAAAATCAAAGTTGAATGTGGAAGCAATGAAATTAAAGATCGAATCCACGCACAATAATATAAATCAAATGCAAAGTAAAGAGAGAAGGGAAGAGAGATATTAAATCCCAAGATTTATAGTGGTGCAGTCCTCCTTGACCTACGTCCACTCTTCTAGATCCACTAGAGAATTTCAATCCACTATCTCCTCACTTGCGGGTGGAGGGAAACCGTTTACACTACTTATTTTTGCGAGCTCAATAAGCAAATCGTTACACCTTGTTTTAAGGACAAAACAAGCAAACCAAATCCCTAGTTTTTGTGGGCTCAACTATAAAATCAAAACCACTTGTTTTCATGACAAAACAAGCAAACCAAAACTCTAGTTTTTGCAGGTAACAAACTAGAAAACCTACACCTCTAGTTTTCTAAGTCTCACTAGCAACTACTCTTATTTTTCTAAGGTACAACAAGAAAACCTATCTATCCCAAGTAAATAACCTTGCTTGTTACAGATTAAACCCCAAAGGTATAACATATTAAAGCTCACACCAACCCAACAATAAGATTGCAAGTAAATAGCTCAAATGGATTAGAAAGGTAGAGAAGAGAGATAAAATGAATAGCAATTATTAGCAACGATATCTCTCTTCTATCCTGAGGCGTCTATTTATAGCCACTCTTAGAAATATAGTTGTTGGAGCCTTAAAGTAGCCGTTGTGAGAGAATGGAAAATTCTACTTTAATTGACGTCACTATAATTAACGTGCATTATTCCCTGTTAACGCGAGTTCTTTAAGTGTGCATTAGATATCAACGTGTGTTGTTGAAGTTGTATCACTTCTGTTTTAATAACTACTTTCATTAGCATGCCTTGATGCTCATTAGGGTGCATTGATCAACACTTCAACGTTTCTTGTTGAATGATCAACGTGTCTTGTTTCCCATTCCAGAATATGCATTTTCACCTAGATGTTCATCAACATGCATTCCTCCCTTTTCTATGTGCATTGACAGATCTAATCAAGATTACATCTCTAAAATCCATGTCAATGTGTCAGAGACTATTCATATTTGAATTCCCAAGGAGCGCCTTGGATTTGTCCTTATCTGAGTAGCTCCTCGAGAATGCGTGTTGTTCACCACTAACGTGTGTTGTTGAGTTATCTTCAAAGGTCACACCTTTACTCAACAGCGGGTGTTCTTGATATTATCAACATTCCTTTAACTTGGTATTTCAAATAAGTTCTAAACACTCATTTGACAATGTGCATTCTTCATAATTAGCACGCTATAATGTTGTCCATAAAAATTTCAGAACATTAGAGTATTCGCTAAGGTATGTTGTTGCTTCATTAGAGCGTGTTGTTAACATATAAGGTGTGTTGATAGTCCATTGGCATACGTTGTTTCCATTTTGACATTCCTTAACGCACTTTAATGGTTATTAAGGTGCCTTATTGATGAATATTAGCAAGTCTGCGACTTTGCACCTTTTTAATGGATGTCTTGCATTCATCATCAAAACCAAACTCAACAGATATTTCTTTGAGTTTAGGAGTAAACTAGCTCTAAGAATGATCCAAATTGCGTGCATAAGCAAAAGGGGTCACTTAAGTGATTTTTTTTTGTTTGGGCAAGTCACTCAACTGATAGAAATTGTGCACCTAAGGTCATTACGCCCTGCTCGTGCCACATTCCATGCCAAATAATCAAGTATGAATCCACATCATGCCACTTCAGATGCCATATATGATTAGGGTGCCAAGTGGTACCCAAAATTGACACAAAAAAGCATGAATTATGAAAATGAAAATGATATCATTCTCTTACACTTTCCAATTGTGTGTCACTTTCCTATTTTTGTTTTACACCAACTTTAAATCACTATCGTCCCAATCTTCACAACCCTCAACCTATTGTTCACTCTCGTGAGCATCCACTTTATCCCCCCCACTCTTTCTCTCTCTATCCGTGGTCTCTGCCACCGACGACGCTCTTTCTATCTTGTCACTCTGTCTCTGTCGCTTCTTTGGCTCACCGTCTACAGTCTTTCTATTATGTCACTCTTTATCTCCATCATTGCTTTCTACTATTGTCGATGCTCTCTCTGTCTCGTCAATCTTTGTCTCTGTCACTGTCTTCTACCTTTGCCGATCTTTGTCTCCGTCTCTTTGTCCCGTTCTTATTCTCTTGCCCTCTCTCTCAATCCCTCTCTCTCAAGTGCAAATTTGGCAATAATGGAGGCTAGATTCAGGTCAAGAAGGAGATGAGTATTGGTGGTTTTACTGATGGAGGTGGATAGTAACTGAATTTAGTTTTTTTTGCTCAGGATTTGTGTGCATTTTTTGTTGGCAATTTTGGGTATTTGTTTTACTGGTGGTTGTTGTGGTGGTTATGTTTGGTCCAATTGCACTTGTTGTCATGATGGATGGTTTGATTAAGAACAATGGTGGTGGTGATAATGGTTTGAATTAATTTCAGTGGTGATGTTAGTTTCAGTGAAGTTGGAGGTTTATGGTGGTTACCGTTCGTAATTGTTCTAAGTCACGGTGGAAGACTGTGGTGGCTATGAATGTTGATGGAGATGCATGGTGGTGGTTGCTGGAGTTAGTTGTCAGATATTAAAGGAGATTAGTTCGATCAATTGTGGGTTCTTTCTTGTAAATATTGTTAATTTCATTTTTATTGTTGTCAATTTCATGATGATGAGTGCAATTTAATATAATATATTTTGGGTTCTCCCATTCAGATTTGTCAGAACTTGGTTCATTTTTATGACCAACTGTTGCTTATTTGACAATTCATGCTTTTATTTTATTATTTTTTTGTCAATTTTGGGTACCACGTGGCAATTGTCCACGTGGCACCCACAGCATCTGTGGCATCCGATGTTGCATGACATGTATGCACACTTGGTTATTTGGCATAATAAGTGGCACGGGTAAGAGGGTAGTGACCTTAAGTGCATAGTTTCAATCGGTAGTGACTGCCCGAACAAAAAATTATTTAAGTGACTTTTGTGCACCGAGTCAGAAACTTGAGCGATTGTCAGTGTTATTAACCCAATATATACCCTCACCACTCCTTATTCGGCCACATTTCATCTCAAACACTTTTCCACCTCCAAGAACCGTTTCTCGTCTCTTGTCTTTACCTCTTCTTCATTCCTTTTAACGTTTTGATGTAAGATCATTCTCTCAACTTCTTTCTTACTTCCATTTCCTGAAGAATTCATATAGCACTTGTTGTTTAGGCCTAAATGTTGTGTTTGATGTTTCGTTTTGAGTTGAGTTAGCGTTTGTGATTTTGAATGAAAATGGTTGAATTTGAGTTAGAGTTTGTTGGATTATAGTAGAATAAACAAAGAAATGAGTGGGTTTCAGTTGGGATTTGAAGATTAAAGAGGTTTTGTGTTTGTTAAGGTTTTGGTGGAAGAATTGTTTGGGAATTTTGATGACTAAATGTTCTATTAGTGCAATGGAGTGTTGATTTATATGATTAAACATGATCTAAGGTGATTTTGAGGTGATTTAAGTAATTTGGAATGGATTTGCTTTAGGTTGGACAAATTTAGTGTGTTTTTTGTAAAATTTCTTTCATATTTACTAGAATGTAAAATTCCACTTGCTTGAGGTCTGAAATGTCAATGTAACACATTTATAGGATTGATTGGTAAATTCTCAAAAGTTTAGTAATTGAACTGTAAATTGCCAAGATCTTGGGGAGTAAAGTGTAATTTGATAAAGATTGAGGGACTAGGACTGATATTTTATGAAAATGTTCGATTATTAGATGGAAGGTTATATATTTGATTGCAATAAGAGTTTCCATGTCATCGGGGGTTTGAGACTTGTTTCTGTATTTCATGCATTTTGGTATTGTCAAATTTATCATATCTAATTCTGTTATGATATATTTTGGTTTCAGCTTTGTTTTCGATGTGACTAACCATCTACCAGCGGTGTGACTGGATCCTTTGGTTCAGCATCTAAGTGAGTTGGATGCCATACTAAACACATAGGCTGTGTTTTTCGTACTTATATTGTTTTTGATGTGTTTAGACGTTGCATGTAATTTGGATAAATAAAGGATCGGTAAATCCTAAATTTGGTTACATGAAATATTTTTCGAATAAGAAATCCTTATTTAGAATATTAAGATATGATCAGTGATATCCTCTATAATTAAGTGTCTACCTTGCATGCTTGTTTGTTAAAAATATTTGTATAATTGATTCTGATTCGGGACACCTAGCTATAGGGTACATAACTTTTGGTATACCACTACCTTGTCAAGGCTCAATTATTATGATAAATGGTAACTCATGTGTCTATCCAGATATACGTGATTGATTTTCTAGTGGTAGTAATCCACACCTAGCTATCAGGATAATAGCCTTCGGGTACAGTAACCTGATGCCTTGACTTAGCTATTAGGGTGATAATCTTATGGTATAATAACCTGATGCCTTGAAATTTTGTCTCATTCCGAATGGTCCCTCGTTTAATTTTAAGATAATATTTTTAATTATTAGGTAAGTAATTATTATGTTTGATTGTATGGTGTTTGCCTTCTATATGAACCATTTGGGAAAAAAAAATGTTTTCAAATTTATATATATATATATATATGTATAGTAATATTATATAAGTATACATACATACGGTATTCTTAGAAAATATTTTTAAAATAGTTTATATGGGGGCCTGGGGTCGCTTTAGAGTGATGTCCCTCACTGAGTATTCTCACCTTCTTTTGTGGTTTAATATTTCAGGATATTTTTTGTGAAAGCATCCGTTTGACTTTTCACACTCAGTGAGATACTTTATTCAGTTAGTGAGTGCCCTTTGACCTGGCTCCTTTATCTTTTTGTATTAGAGCTCCACACCTAGATATTATGGGTTGATGGGTGCTAACTATTATTTTTGTTAACTTGATTTACTTGCAAATGTTTTTACATTTATTTTGATATAGTAGTTATATATTGTTATACTTGGTATTTTTATATTTATAAAAATATTTTGTTTTATCCTTAGTTTATTAGAATGATTAAATTTGTTAATAAATGAATTAAGTAGAAGTTATGAATATCAGAGGCTTGTGCAGGATGGGCTGGACCAATGGTTCAATTCGTCTCGTACATTAGTCATGGCTTAATCCTGGTCATGACAAATTATGCTTACTTTTGCTTCTAATTTTACAAGATATTCACATCCATGTAACTTGTAGGTGATGAAAAGGAAGCAGAGGTAATATAAATGAAATGAAGAAGGGGCTGAAAACAAAGGAAAACCAAGACAACGATTAACAGAGGGATTGTCCCAAGTGAATAAATACATGAACTGATCCCATCTCCGATCCCATTTAAGTCACATTATTTTTTTTCATAAGGATGCATAAACAAACCCCATGTTGGATCTCACCTAAATCCCATCATCTTTTGTTTAGAAAAGGCCAACAAAAACAGGTCCCACGTTAAATCTCACTTAAGAATCATTATGCCCATGAGTGGCATTTTTGTAATTTTATTGAAGGTAAATAATGTGGACACTATAGAAAGATTCATCATCCAAGGGAGAGGAGAACGCCATCATTGATTCAAACCTTGATTATTCCAATTTTCTGATAGAAATAGGGCTAGAGAAAGAAAGGTGGATTCCAAGAAGTAAGATTTAATTTTTATTTTGAATTTGTGTAGAAAGAAGCACCTAGACAATTTTACCATCAATCTCACACATTGAGAGTGCTTTGAAGATGATGTTTATAGTTTCTTTTCTTGTTTATTGTTCATTTTCACTATGGTAGCTTAGTTTCATAGTTAGCAATAGAGATGTAATTCGTGAACAAATATTTCCTATGTTGAATAAGGAGTTCTTGATATGAATGGATATTTGATATTTGTGTGATGGAAATGATTCAGCTCTTGGCTTGTTCTTGAATGCTTTTGTGTTTGGCCACCATGAAAATGTTTTTGAGAAATATGTGTGAGGAATCAAGAGATAATGCATGTATGAGCTCCACAGTATTGAACATATTGATTCTAAGACAAAAAAATTTAGGTAGATGTGGTTTTTGATGAAATGCCTCAGAGAACTTCATGGGTCTAGTTAATAGCTTTTAATAAAAAGAATTGACTTACTGGACTTAGGCACTATCTATATTGCTCGAGAGAGATTCTAGGTGAATGTAGTGCCTTATAAACTCATTTTCCTTACTCCATCACTCACAAAACAAACATGAGTTCTAGGATGAATCTCGATGTCCTAACACCTTTATCATCAATTATGTAACACCCTCCCCTATCATATAACCATACTATTATATGTGATTATAAACATAAGAACAAGCATTCATATAGGCCATTTATTTTCAAATGTACATACAAAAATATTTTTTATCAAAACATACAAACAATCTAAGCAAAAATACGAGTAACATTTGAAGAAACCCTTTCAAAACTATATTTACAATGATAAAATGATGTAAAGAAGAGAGAGACTGAGGTACCCAACTGAATGGCCTATGCTCCATGTATACAAGTTAATCAACTTTATACTTGATCAACTCCCAAAACCTTCTTAATGCTAAAAACCTATAAAATAATAACACTTTATATGAGTAGCTACTTAGCAAGAGAAATTATCATCAATAAATTCACAGCATTCGCATATGCATCCAAATATATATCACAATCACACATTATGCAGCAATGCAAGTGAAAGCAATTTTGATTTTATTTTGGAGCTTTGGAGCTTGGCTTGTACATGAAAAGTCTGAACCTGGGTCCTGTATTGTGTTTTGTAAAGATATATAGTCTTGAAACTACAATGTGATGGCCAACTAGAAAACTGTGAACTGTAGAGACTTTAATTCTCGAATCATGTGTTGTATCTATAGAGACATATAGTCTCAAATGATCTTATGTTATTGTGTAGAGAACTTAAGCATGTTGGCCAAGTTCACCTTTAAGTCAATAATGCAAGTGTCATGTATCAATTCAATCTTTAGTTAAACTATGCAAATTAACCGTAACTGTAACTGTAAGTTAGATCATGTTAACATTTTGGATAAGGGCAAGGCAAATCATATACACTATGTGTCACGACCATGACCAAAACTACATATACATGAGCATGCATTGCATACAATATAGATTGATCTAAAGTTGCATACATTGTCCATATGGTTAGAAAATAATTTACAATAATTTTGATAGTAATAAAACATTTATCGGTAGGACAATTAGGGTTCAGAAGTTAGACTATTACAAAAGAAGGGTTAATAGGTGGTTTCTTAAATACATTAGGACAGGTGTATAAATAATTTAAATTTGGTTCCTGTAGTTTTTAGCCTGTTTAGGCATAAAAAACATAAGAAATTGAGCTGATAAGAAGAAGAAATGTGGAACCCCCTGATTGGACCTCCTAAGCACGTCGCCACCTCGTGCTTAGGATGAACTTGATAAAATCTGATATTAAGCAAGCAGGACTCATTTGTTTCATCCT
>CAODLS011521638.1:0-33700 GCA_948243855.1 Flueggea neowawraea
AAATGAGAAATTTAAAGGGAAAGAAAGTTATTGTTATTTAAAGGGTGAGTTTGTTGAGGGACAACATGTTTATTATTTTTCACCCAAAAATCATTTTCTTTATAACTCCAAGATTCCAATGTGTGGTCCTTTCATGATTTCTAAAGTGCATTCATTTGGTCCTATAGACATTATTCTGCATGATCATAAACATGTTACTGTTTATAGGAAGCGATTGGGACCTTTAAAAGGATCCACATTTAGGACTATTGGTGCCCCAAATAGATCCTTTGCACACGTCTGGAATGACGTTAAACAACCATTTGTCCGCAATGACGTTAAACTATGGTTATCTTGCATTTGCATGTAGTATAGGTTTCAATTTCCATTGCAATTAGTGTAGAAACATATTATTATTTAGTTTTGTATGTTTTTTTTCCAAAATGGTGTCAGAGGCTATTCTTTTTAAGCATACATGTTGTAAACCTCCCCGCACTTAGCATACATATATCTTGTGTGTTTGGTTCCCTAAACTGTGTAGGTCTCATGCTAATGATGGAGTGGTGCATTCAAGCCAAAGCAATGGCAAGCAAGCAACAATTAGAGAAACCTTCTAAACCCTATCCTTTTACTTTATACTTTATTGATGCCATGGAACTTATCCTCATGTTCTTTGTGATCGTTTAGATTGATCCGGATTTATATTTTTGAACATTGAGGACAATGTTCATAATAAGTGTGGGGGGAGAGGTTTATTGATTGCTTGGTGTTTAATTTCTTATATTGTATTTGCTTGCATGATTTTGTTCAAAAATGCTTGAAATTTTTTGCTTGAAATTGTGCTTAATTTCTTTTAGAATGCATCAAATTCGAAAAGAGTAGGATTTGGATTGAATTGGTTAGAGGATTCTTGTAATGTGTTAGTATGCTTTTAACATGATTAATTGAGGAATACATGCTATTTGAGAAATATTGTTTGTAATCATTTTTTTAGGTTGCATAGTTGGGAGTTCATTTATTAGCTTCCTTAATCTATTTGTGGGGGCATAAAAGAGGCTTACAAGCTTGTTAAGTTGTTTTCAATCTAATATGCTTAAATGATTGAATTTTACTTAAAAATTTTTAAAGTAGACTTGGTTTTTATTTGGATGAGTTGTGCTTATTGCGTTTGAAATGGTGAAAAATTCTCTCTTTGAGGGTGAACCTAAACGAGGACAAGCGAATGGGCCCTAAACTTGAGGTGGAAAAGGTTAGTACAACCAAGAAATCATAAATAAGTATTTTTTACAAGGACCCTTAATTCGCTGACTGTATTTGTAGCATCCAAAAATAAGAGAGAAGCAAGCAAAAAGGTTAGTGCAATGAAGTGTATTGTGAAAGAAAGCATTTGTTTGTGAAAAGTGGATAAATGAAGCCAAGTTTGCTCCAAAAACAAAGGGAATTGCGTTTTTGAACTTAGCAACAGGGGAGATAAACCTTATAGATGACAATAGGTTAAGGAATTTGATTTTTGTGAACTCTTAAAAAGAAGTCCCTTTTCAATGCCAATGTTTGATCTATGTGATTAAAAAAATAGCATTCTATTCCTTTCTTGATCATTTTACTCGCATACTTGCATAGTATAATATTTCTCTGGCCTCTTTAATTTGAGTTGTATTTTTTTCTCCAGGTTTTAAATTGGTTTGCTTAAGGACAAGCAAATGAGTAAATGTGGGAGAATTTGATGTATGCTAAATTTACACATTAATTCAAGCAAGAATTTATCTATTGTCATCCTATAAATCATTCTTTTGTGGTGAAATGCTTATAATGCTTGTAATGCTTGGAGGATGAGATAAATTTAAGAAAATGAGTTGGAAATGATAAAAAAATTATTCAAAATGAAAAGACCCCAAGTAAACTCGTGAAAGCATGAATAAATTGATGGAAAAGAGGAGCAAAGAAGTGTCACAGCCGTGATGACCAAGTATCACAGTCGTGACAAGCAAAAAATGGAGGAAAAGTGGCACAAAAAAGTGTCACGGCTGTGAAAAAAATCTTATTTTGAGGCAAAAAGTTGTCACGGTTGTGACACTGTTCACGAACGCTGTTTAATTTTACTGCTCACTGTTACAATTCAATTTTACTGTTCATGCGGTACTGTCCATTGCCGAAAATAATCACGGTCGTGACACTCTCCAGTGAAGAAAGAGAAAGTGACGAAAAAGGCCAAACTTGTAGGGACCAAAGACACATCTCAAGGGCATTTTTGGGACATTTTTGCTAGGGTTTGTTGGGACCTAAAGGACTATAAATAGGCATCTTCCACCCCATTTTTGGCAACCTTGGACACTCAAACATTAAAGGAAGAGAATCACTTCTTCATCAATTTCCAAAGAGATTCTAGCATTGAAGAGGAAAAAAGAAGAGGATTTGAAAAGGGCTCTTGTCATCCATTGAGAGAAGCTCATGCATTCCTTTCTATTTCCTTTTTCTTTGTTTAGAAATTATGTTTAGGCTTTACATTTCTTGTTTTAAGGTTTATTTTACAAACATGTTAGCTTAAACCCTTATTAGGGTATTAGAAATGTAAACATTGGATTAAAGTTGCTTTAATGAATGATTTATGTGATGAGTTTTTTGCTTTTAATGCTATATCTATTGTTTTGATGCTTTAATTGTTAAATCTATTGATGGTTACGATTATATGATTTGCTATTGATTGAATGATGTTGTGCTTAGCTACCACAATGTTGTTTTTAACACACCTAAGTGATGAATTGAGAGATGAAACTTGAGTTAGGTCACACGCATAAAACTTGTATGATTTTAGGATAAAAATATATCTATGCCTACAAGTGTTCGATGAAATTTTCAATGATCCTAATGGGCCTAATTTGAGTAGGTGAGGCCGAAGGACCCACATAGAGAGTGTAGACACTACTTGAGTGACCTTGAGAGATACCTTGTGTGATATTTGTGGAGAGAACACTCACACCCAATGTGTTAAAACCCAATTTCATTCATTATTGTAACTAAATCATTAGTTTTATCTCGAAAGCCCTAACTTTTTCCAATTATTGAGTATTTGCATTTTATTTTCTTGCTTGATTTTGTTTTGAAAACCTCCAAAACAAATCACTTGATGTTTACTTTTGCTTTCATCTTCTTTATTGACCATAATTAGACACGTTCCCTGTGGAGATGATACCCGATGAATACTCCTTAGGTTTTTATTACTACAATCGATTCTAGTGCACTTGCTAGATGTCAATCATCAAGTTCTTGCCCTCTGGATGACAGAATTGGTGAGCCTCCTTAGTATGTTGCTCATTGTGGTTTTTTGAAATGGCTGGATTTTGGAATGAAGAATCGTAACAAGTATGTGGTTTATGTTTTCTTTTATCTATATATCTTATTTTTTATGTATATTACCGAGTTATTATTATGTTATTGTTTTGTTTCATTATAATTTATCACGTTTTAGTTTCTCTTTTCCAGGATTAAGAAGTATCCAGATGATGTCAACATTTTGAAACCTTCTTTTGATTTCTGTGTAGCCCGAATTGAACATAAAATATGCTTTTATAAGTTGCAAGAGGGGGCCGTGGGACAATTCCTTGATTCGAAGGTATTATCTTTTCTTTTTCTTTGTAATGTAAATTTTTTTTGAGCTTTCTTTGTAATGTAATTGTTGTAATATAAATGATTGCTTTATCTTATGGCCCATTTTTAAACCAATTTTTACGTTTCTTCAGTTTTTTAATTTTGGTTATTGTTGGTATTGTTGCAGCATTTGGATGTTATTTTCTATTATCTATGCAAGAAAGGTAGATGTTCCGGATACACAACTACCGACAACGCTTTTGATCGTTGCATCCAGCGTTTGTATGCAGAAGCCATGGCTCTGCCCGAGACTAATTTCATGTATATGTTGCAATATGGGTTGGTCTGAAGTTCAGAATGTGTTGTTCCCTATTAATGTCCACAAGAAGGAGCATTGGGTGCTGGGTAGGTTGTCGTTTCCTAACAGTGTATTATGTTTACTACTCCATGAGGTCTACAAGTAATGATGTTATTGTGGTAGAGTGCTTGAAGGCTTACACGATTTTGTTGCCATAATTCTTCCAAAACTTTATGGTTTTCCAGAGTAACAAGTTTGTTACTCTTGGATATGGAGCATATAAGAAGGACAGTGTGTTGGAGCCTTTGGATTTAGTGATGGTTGATGCTTTGCCTTTACAAGAATCCTCGTAAGTAATATCTCTTTATTTTTACGCTATTATTTAAGTGATATTGGTTGTCCAGATATAGAAGAAAGTTATTTCTCTTTATTGTTACGATATTATTCAAGTGATATTGTTTGTAATAGTTCTCATAATTATCCTCTCTTTATTATTACGATATTATTTAGGTGATATTGATTACTGAGTTTAAAAATTGTGTTCATATCTGTTTGTTTACTGTTAGGGATTGTGGTGTATACGTTGCTTCATTTGCTGAGTATCTCATTGAGGGTAAAGATATACCTCCTGGTCCTTGGAACATTGATGCTTATATCATTAGATTAGCTGTATTGTTGTACAATCATGGTTGTAGGAAGCAGGAGGAGAACTCAATTAGCGAGGATAAGTCTACTGGCAGGTTGTCTGAGGTTGCTCTAGCTGGTATGATTGCAACTGGGTTTAGAAGGACGCTCCTTGAAAATAAGAGGCTGGTGTAACATGCCACTATTGACAGCAATTTATTTTTTCATTTTGATATTGGCAGAACTGCAATTTTCTTTATTACTTGGGATTTTTCGTATTTGGGGTTTAGGATGATGGTTTTTTTTTATTATTATTAAGTGTTCTATGTTGTTCTGTGTTTGTTTTTGTCACTTTTCGTACAATGTTCTTGTCTTATTGAGTGAAATCATAGTTCTTCTGTTTTTTTACAGTACTTCTATAATATCATTCAAGTAGAACCATCTTATATTTCTTGTAATTCATGGCTTTATGTTTTTTTTTTTTTTATCTATTTGGTTCATTTTTTGTTGTGTTTGTGTAGCTGGAAAATTGGGGATGCGCAGGCGTATTGTATGCATTTTTTTATGGAGAAACTTGTTGTGCAGGTATGACCTTTTAGATTACTAATCATTTTAAACCAAGATGATTTTTCAAATTGGAACAGAAAGGAATTAACAGAATGAAAATGACAGAACATATTGCTGTAAGTTTAGTTAGCTTAATGAATGTCTAGTATATATAATATGAAATAGTAATGCAAAAGGATAAAACATGAATGCAAAGATGTCATGGGTTTGTTGGAACGCCTCCACATGTCCTTTGATTGTGTCTAGATCCTTTACATTGTCCACATCATGCTTTCACTTTTCTTTTCGACGCACCTTTGATTCGTCTTTTCTGCGGGCGTCCAGACTTTGGCTTTTTAGGAGGGGGTAAGACAATTTGATCTTTTACATCTTCTGGGATAGTCTAGGTGCTTTTGTCTCCTAATGGGAAAATTATTCCACCATTAGTAGCCATCATATTTGTTGTTGTGTAGTATGGTGAACAATATTGATATGCATCCCTGTTGTTCTTTTTTGTTGCTGCCACAGCATGTGCACATGGGAACTCATCTATCTGAAATCGGTTGCAGCTGTAGGATTTGTTCTTTAGATCCACAATGAAGGTTTTATTGTTTTCAATGACTGAGTACAGTTCGTCATTAGATGGTTTCACCTGAAGTCATAACATGCAAGGTGGGTTTCATCATAATGTTTTATTTGACATTTAATAACAAAATGACATTGTCACTATATTTCACCAACATAAACACACACACACACACAGTAATGTATATATATGTAGTAATTCATTGAAATATTGTGGGTTCATGGTGTACAGTAATTTTTTATTTGAACAAATTACCTATATGAATGCATGATAAATTCAAGGGATACTTTTTTCTTCCGTATTGTAAATATTTGTGTGATATATCTATTATAATATAATATCACCATTTCAATTCAGGCAACAACAAGATTTTAGTACGTGCGAATATATTTTTTCACTGTAATGCTAGTGTTGGGTTGATATATAGATTAAATTCTACGTGGACCTTAAATATAAGTGCAATATACTAATATTGCTAAAATATTCGGATGTGTTTAATAAACACTTTACCTCCATTGTTGCAGCTGCAAAGTAATTCTGTCTTAGTGTGTCTTCATGTGGAGTGGTCAACTTTGTTCTTATCCAGATGGCTTCGTTTCTGTTGTTGTATGTCCACACTTGAATCATTGTTGCTAGGTACTTCACCATTGATGTAACAAGCATTTCCTTAGCTCGGTTCATTGCAGCATTGATGGATTCAGCACTGTTGGAGGTCATTATGGTGCCTCGGTTGTGCTTGGCATGAAACCTTGACCATTTGTGGTAGCCTATTTCTTCTAGATATGCTCTGATTCGCTTACTAACCTTGTTTAAATTCGCCATATTGTAGTTGAATTCCTAGTTTGCATAGGCCTTCGTAGCTCCAAAGAACAATTGACTTATCTCTTTTGAATGTTTGTACTTAGAAATTAGGTTATTCAGCAGGTGGTACATGCACACACAATGAGCAACATCTGGGTGTCGCTGCCCTATCGATACTGTTGTGCCTATCTGTGACTATGCACATTCCATCTGTCATGCCATAGCTTTCTGTGAATTTCTCAAAAAAACCATTGACACGATGTGTTATTCTCGTAGTCAACAACTGCAAAAGCCAATGGAAATATTTTTTCACATGCGTCTTGAGAGCAAGCTGTAATAAGTGTACCTCTATATTTGCATTTCATGAATGCTCCGTCAACAATAACAATCGGCCTACATTATGTCCATCCCTTTATAGATGCATCTAGTGCGACAAAGAGGTATAAAAATGTGTTGTCCTCATTCATTTTGAGGTCGATGAATGATCCTGGGTTTGTTTCTTTAATATTGTGCAAGTAACTTGGGAGTTCTTTGTATGACTCTGTTGGATTACCTTGCATGATTTCCAGAGCCTTTTCAACTGCTTTATATGCTTTAATGTAATTGACCTCCAAGCCATAATCTTTCTGCATGTCGTCGACAACGTCCCCTACTGTGTATGATCTTCTAGGATTATGGAAATTTGACTTTATTATTCTGCTTATGAAAGTTGAGGTTGCTTGACGGTGGTTGCTCATACGAACTTCCAAGAGGCAGGTGTGGTTATTTGTGAATGAATGAATTTTTCACAAATTTTTTGTGCCCGTTTTTTATGATTCAACTTCCATTTACACTCCGGATGAACACATCGTACTACATACCTCTTGCTACATGAATTCTGGATCATATATTGATAGTGATTTTTTATTGAGTGAATGACCAGTGCTGTCTTCAATGTTTCTTTGTCGCGAAAAACTTGTCCACCCTCAATTGTTTGGTGGGACGGCTATCTTATTATTGCAGTATGATCACCGCTGCCCCATCCTGTTCCTTGTTGTTGAAGTTCTTCAATGGTTGCATTTGCAATGTCTTCTATGTAATGCGATACTGTTGAATGCATTTCTTGATTGTATACTGGCCCGTCATTGTCCTCCACATTCCTTTGATGAATGATGCTCTTAGATGTAGCCGTCAGTATCCCTTCAATATCCCCTGAATATACGCACGGCCTTGTAGAACCGCCAGCTTGATTCATTATCTATAGTTGTAGGAACATACCCTTTTTTCATATGACATTGTAGTTCAATTGTTGAGGTCGATGCATCAACTTTGAGGTCGTTGTGTGTCATCTCTACCCAGTCATCATAACTGCAATCTTTCGGAACCATCATACCACATGCTCCATATCCCTGGTATATGTTGTCCTCTCTCCATTGGCCATTGTGGTGAATGATTATTGGCATGCCATCCATTTGTTTCTCTGGAATTTTTATATGCGCGTGTGATTGGAGGAAGATGTTGCTGACTTTTCTTTGTCGAAGTTGCAGTGTGTAATGTGTTGAAGCGGGTATTATTGGTTTGGGTATGGAGAAACGAGATTTGGTTGCCGTTGAATTTGCAGTAGCGGGATTTTTTTGGGTTTTAGATTTGCAGAGACGGGAATTTGTTGAAACATCTTAGTTGTGATCTGTTTAGTGTTGTCTTCAATTGTAAATAGTATTGTAATATTGTATATCCATGAAAGAGGGTGTATGGGGTGTCCTTATCTGCAATTAGTTTTAAAAAGTGTTATATATGTGTTAAAATTCCATTTTCAAAAGGGTTATTTTCATATACACGAGGCCCATATTCGTAAATTATGAATTTGTGCCGCCCACTTTCAATATTTTAGTAGAAATTTCAAAATTATAGTTTCGGTAACCAACTTTATAAATTACAGATTACATGTTTGTTTAAAACTTGTTTAGAATATGTTCATTGTATAGTGAAGATATCAACGACATATAAACAACATCAAACAATATATAAATATAATTTAAACAACATATAAACAAGATATAAATAACATTCAAACAACATATAAATAAGACGGTTTGAATTTGAAAACAACATATAAACAATATATCAACAATATATAAACAACATTCAAACAATATATAAACAATAAATCATTTTACAGACTTGTTTAAAACTTATTTAGAATTTATTTAGAATCTGTTTATTGTATATTGAAGATATCAACAACATTTAAACAATATATAAACTTCATTCAAACAATATACAAACAAGACGGCTTGAATTTGAAAACAACATATAAATAAGATATCAACAACATATAAACAACATTCAAATAATATATAAACAAGAAATCAACACCATATAAACAAAATGCATCAACAACATATAAACAAAAGGTATCAAAAGCATATAAACAAACATTTAAACAACATATAAACAAGATGCCTTGAATTTGAAAATAATATATAAACAAATATATCAACAACATATAAACAATATATAAACAAGAAATCAACAACACAAAAAAACAACATATAAACAAAATATATCGACAACATATAAATAACATTTAAATAACATATAAACAAAACATCTAGAATTTGCAAAATATGAAAAAATATAATAACAAATCAACAACATATAAATAAGATACCATAAATTTGAAAATATATAGCCGTGAATTTGAAAAGTAATGCGCGTACAAAAAAATATTACAAAGTGTATCTAATAAACATACCATGTTCGTATAAAATAAATATTGCAAACTTTTCTAAATGTATCGCGTAATCGCCACTTTTCAAAATTGATCAAAATCGTGATTCACATCTATTAGAATCGTCAAATTATTGGCTCAAAATACAGTTCTGATTAGAACCATAGATTCACCACGTTGAGATGGCTAGAATGATATGCTTAATTATGTCCCCTGATCAAGCTTTGTTTTTGTCTCAATCCTCTCCTAAAGATACGTTCCTTGAACATTCCCCTTAAAGATAGGGATTGAGTTTGACCAAATTTTTGAGCCCTATACATAAAGTATGATAAGATTAATTACTTGATAAAATTTTCTCCAATATTATGCCTTAAATTTACTGTATAGCATAAAAGATTGTATAATAACATGATCCTAATGCTGCATGTTTGGCATGTTAATTTAAATATTTTATCTGAAACGAATTTTTAATTATTAATCAAATATGTGTTTCGTATGTAATGAGCTGAAAGATTTGACATAAGTTTGCCCAAAATTATTGATTTCTACCAATTAGCTCGTCAGTGTGTATATTCAATAGTCTTGAAATACTGGATTTACGATTTCCAATTTCCCTTCACAAGTGGAGTCAACGCCCAGAGTCAAGAAAAGAGTAAAAAACATGCATTATATAGAAAAAAAAAAAACCCAACGACGTCAAAACTTACATTTTACTGCTACAATGCTAAAATTTAGCTAGCTTAAATATGATAGATAAATACAATTTGATTTAACCTAGTGGCTCTTTCTCAACGTCCATGTGGGTTCATGATTTCAGAGAACACAGCATCAGGCCTCATTTTCTCGGAGCTTTTGCTTGTAGTAAGACTCTGATCGTCACTGCTGCTGGTTATTGTTATTCCACTGATCTTTGAAATACCCACTAATCCACTGCTACCACTAAACAAGTCATCACTATCATTAACGGTGCTTGATCCCATTAATGGACTCTCCATGTTATGCAATTCCATCCCAACTTCGCCACTGCCACCAGCAAGTTTCTTTTCTGCACTTTCCTGAAGCTGCAATGCAAACTCCAGTCCCCAAACGATGTCGCTCATTGATGGCCGATCAACTCCATCGTCGAACAAGCAAGTCACTGCAATTTCAACAAATTTGTTCAAACATTCGGGAGCAATTTTGCCTGCCAGATAAGGATCAACAATGTCGTTTAGGTTCCCGTTTCGGTACGACTGCCTAACCCATTCGGCCAGACTAACCGGTTGCTTAGTCGCAGTTCGGTTAATGGGTGGCCGAGCGCACAACACCTCACACAACACCACGCCAAATGAGTAGACGTCAGATTTTTCTGTTAAACGCTGAAGCCGGTAGTATTCAGGGTCTAAATATCCGAAGCTACCCTTCACGACAGTGCTGACGTGGGCATTCGCCATGTTGGCAGGGCCTACTTTGGACAGTCCAAAGTCAGAAACCTTAGCCCCCCATTTCTCATCCAACAATATGTTTGTTGTCTTGACATCGCGGTGAATAATTGTGTGTTTCGCACCGGAATGCAGATACAACAGCCCTTTCGCTGCGCCGATACAAATTTCGAGTCGCTGATACCATGACAGAGGAGGATTGTCTGTTTTATACAGATGGTCGCGGAGAGTCCCGCGAGCCATGTAATCATAAACCAAAACCATCTCATTGTCTTCATTGCAGTGCCCGATTAGAGACACCAAATGAACATGCCTAAGCTGTGACAGCATCTCTATCTCTGTTTTGAACTCGCGAGCTCCTTGTTGCGACTCTGGATTAAGCCTCTTGATTGCGACAGTGGTAGACCCGTCGTTAATAAACCCTTTAAATACATTACCAAACCCACCTACTCCAATAACGAATACTTCATCAAAGTTGTTTGTGGCGGCTTTGATCTCAGCCAACGAAAACCGGCGGCAGAGATCCGAGGGCAGAGATGAACCATGGGTCTTGCTTGACTTGGTCGTTGAAAAAGAGTGTAGTCCCCACTTTGATGCCGTGTCACTGGAAGATGCCGAGTCCTTGACTTTGAGTTTTCGCCGGAAAATGAAGAGGAAGAGCAGAGAGAGCACCACTAAGCCACCTGCAACACTGCCAACAATAATAGCTGTTGTTTTGCTTCTACTTTTTGATTTAGTAGGTTTCGTTGCCGATTTTGAATCAGGTGGATTAGGAATAATATCAGGATTTGGTGCTGCAAGATTTTTGTCAGAATTGCTCAATTTGAACATTTCAAGTCCGTTCAGAATTGCATCAGAGTAAGCTGTGAGACGCCGTGAAACTGTACGCAGGGCAACAGAGAGATTTTGTTGCTTTTCGTTTCCATTAGGAAACATCATCATCACTGTATAATCTTTGTACACGGGAATACCATTTCCACCACTCCATTCAATCACATCCGCGTGACCATCAGCACTCTGATTAGCTATGTCAATCTGATAAACTCTGTCACTTGCTTGCTGTATCGGGGGCTGAAATTCGCAGAAATGGAGCCTAACAAGATAAGTGAAGGATGAGTCAACCTTAAATTCCCAAGTAAGAGCATAATTGTCATTTACAGTCTTGTCCGTCCCCATGGACCGAGCAGTTTTATAGACATTAACTGGTGCAGTGTAGTTTCCCACCCTCTTGAGATTGAGCTGTATGCTTGTGTTAACAGGCAGAGTGCTTGATACATCAATTGTCAAGTATTCTGAATCTTCATCCCAATTTCGAAACAAACCAGTGTCATCTTTGGTTGAGATGGGACTTCCACCAACATTTAGCCGGTACATCATCTCCATCGCAGTATCATTACCGATACTTGATGGATTGCTTCGCACAGATGGGTCAACAGGAACCGGAAACTTGGTTACATCATCAAGAGAGTAATAAAGATATGCAGGCATGGACATAATTTCAATCGCATTGATGAATGCATACGCATCAGGCATACCTGAACTTGGACTAAAACTTATGTTTAGTCTCTCCCCATCTTGGATGACCAAGCAAAATTCTCTGTAAAAGGCTTGTACTTTATATGCGCGAGCGTGAATATCAGCGCTGTAGTTGCTGAGAAGTGTGAAGCTGTTTGCTTTTACAGAGAAGAACGCATCCGAGCTATTGAAACCCGGGTAATTGAATGGATAGAAGTAGAGACGAAGAAATTTTTGTCCGGAAGTTACAGGAAATGAGTAACTGAATTCGGACCGAGAGAGGCGTGCAGTTCGATAAGGTGCGTTATCGATGATTGAATCATCAGGTTGTTGTGATGCTTGGGATAATGTTGATGAGTTTTGATATCCGACTAAGAATTTGGTATTTGTGTCGGCAGTCCACTGGCGATCATCTAGTCCAATGCTGTCGCTGGAAGAACCACAAGCAAGAGTTATGTGTTCAGCAGGAACATATTTAGGCTGTGATTGTACAGAGATGGAGATGGTGAGGTTGAGGAGTAAGAGAAAGTTGAAGAAACCAACGAGAATCCATGGTTTTCCGCTGATTTTCTTCATTCTGCACTGGAGAAAAAAGAGAGTAGAAATGGAAAAGTGGAGAACGACAAAATACTTGCTGAAAAATAAAGATCTTTTTAGAGAAGAAGATAAGAGTATTAATGGCAAGGTAAGGAAGCAAACACTTGCACATAAGCTATAGTTTTCACTAATTCAACAGAAAATTGTTGTTTAAAAATCATTTTAATGTTTGTTTTGACTTAGTCATACAATAATTTAATTAATTTATTAATATATAATTTATTTCGGTAGTCTGTCACTGATTTTATAAATAAAATACTAATTTTTTTTATTTTTTGAAAGGTGAAGACAAATTTGTTTGTGGAATTAAGAGATATTTGCCCACTTGAAGAGTCCCACTCGATCACTCAGCTCCAAGAAGACGCGTAAAAGACTCGAAATTGATTGGAAAATTGAGTCGTCGACGAAAATTGAAAAGTCTTCACCAGAAGTCGAATAATGCCATAGAACAGTTTCTAGCTGAGAAATCCTTTCAGTTGTGAATGCCCCGAAAGTAAGGTTTACCCAACTCAACTTGAGTTAACTGGAATAGAACACAGTTTGTTTCATGTTGAATTTGAGTTGGAATGAGTAAAAGCATTCTTTCCATTGAACTAAAATCCGGTCCAAACATTATCTTTATATACATAATAAATAAATAAACAATAAATAATATATATAAGTTTACATTATATCCTAGTAACATATTATTATATTATATTAAAAAAATATGGCAATTATTAAACTCATTAAACCGAGATATTATCCGTTCTAAATTTGTTCACTATAAACTTAAATCTTTACAATTTTTTCTTTGTAAATAAATATAACCTCGATTCTTAGACGATATATATTACACAACACAATAGTCTCTTAATTGACACTAAAAAGCTTGAGAACACGACTTTTACTTAAGTTCCATAATGTTAGTCTTCACGACTTTATTTTAAAAAACAGCGTCTCAATAAATAAAAAAATGAGTGTATAAACGACTTGAATAATTTGATAATCACAACATTGCAACACTAAATTTGATGCAATCATTACAACAAGACTGGGAAAGGAGACGGAAATAGAAAGTTGAAAATAGTGGCGGAGGTAGGAGCTAGTGTATATAAGTTGATTGATTTAGAGGAATTTACGATCCAGCCACTTGCAGCAATTGCTGTTGCCTCCAATAGGGATGTGCCACATAGCACAATTTTCAATAGGTTGGGTTTCCTTTTTCTTTCTTCCGTTGCCATGTCTCACTCCGTTAACATTTCCAATTCGCAAAAGATTATACACGGCATCAAATATAAACTGTACTTTGTAGTGAACAAGTTACATGACCATAATTCCAAAAAAATAATAATAATTTAACCCAAAAATTAGCATTAAATTAATATTTTGTAATTTGAAACTTATCATAAGCTATTAATTACACTTTAAAAAAATATGCTACTTCATAAAATAAAAATACTGCAATCCAACTCAAAGTTTTGATATCAAATGGATTAAATCTAAATATGCTGATGTAATTGCACTTTGAGTCCTTAACATGTGCTTTATTGGCGTGCTGGTCAATTTATGAGTGAGTTCCGCACAAAAAGATATAACCTCAAACGTGTCATTTTTTAATCCACATGCCATTTGTGCTAAGCATTCAACCGTAATAATTGGATGTTCAAATTTAACATGTTCACATCTTTTATCAAATCATTTTCCCCCTGTTTGGAACAACAAAAGCTCTTCTTTTTACTTGCCATGTTGAATTTCATTTTAACCCATGTTTTCTTACAATAAATCCAACTCTATGAGCATATAATTTATAAAATTCATAAACACTATCTTCACAATCAAATTTCATACCAATGATTGGTGTGACTATTTCGCTAACAAATCCATCTGTTGTTTCAATTTGATCATTTGATTTTTGTTGAGATAATTCAAAATCATTCTCTCTTGCTTCTACGCTCAAATCTATTGGATTCATTATTAACCAATAAAGAAGAGTATAAATTAAAAATTAAATCATATTTATTTAGTATTATTTGGAAATAAGAACAACAGAAAAATAAACACTTTATATATTCACGATATATTAAAAATTCTTACCCAATACCACCACGTTAATTTTTGAATATGAAACTTTAATTTGTGAGATAATCTTGAAATATAGCAATAGATTTGCAAAATATCATGATCAAGAAATAACTAAAATTATGGACTAAGTTGAAGCTGTATCAGCAAAAACCTATAAACAAAGTCTATTTATGTTGAAATACTATTAGGGATGTTGCACTTTGTGTAGGAGTATTGTCGAATACTACCTGTTTAGACGATGTTAATTCTAATATAACCATAACAATCAATTTTCTGGTTTAGTATTGGGCTTTTTGTTTTACACTAACAAAGCCCATAGAAAGTTTTAACGGAGTGAGGCATAACAACGTAAGAAAGAAACAGAGAACCCAACCTAAAGAAAATTATGCTATGTGGCACATCCCTATTGGAGGCAACAACAATTGGAACTCGTTGCAGCAAAATTTTGTCCCCCATCAATATTCCTTTTTATCGTGTTTCCGCTATATTTTATACACCGATTTTGCATTTCATACTTTCCTCCGGTTTTATGATTGGGCTGCGGTCCAATACCAATGTTTCTACAATTTTTTTCTTTAATTATTTTCTATCTTTTTTGTTTAATCATTGTTTTTTCATTAATTTTAAAAAATAATCCGACTTTTTCAAAACCTACTAAAATTGAATTGTTTACTATTAAGTTTATATTTCATTTTCATTTGATTTGATGTTGTTTATTTTCTATTTACAGTTATGCTATTTTCTATTTATTTATTGTTTGTTTATCAATCATATTTTATGTTTAGATTTATTTTGGTTTATTTCTTGTTTTCATTTGCTTCCATAGTATTAAAAATCGAAAACAACCAAACAAAAAATCTAATATGTACTATTAAAACAAAAGAAAACTTTTAATACTAAAAAAAATAAAAGAAAAAGAGTTTATCCACAAAAAATATTGAAACTAAAATAGAAAAATAACATAACAACAAAAAACCAAATACTAGTATGTAGGTTAAAAAACCATATATAAATTTGTCAGACACATTTATGAGGTCGGACACATGTCATGATCGGGCAACGCCGTAACTGAGAGAATTAAATGCAAAATTCATGCAAGTGGATGGTGAAAGGACCGATGCAATTTTTTGCACAATCATTGGAGGTACGTGTGTGTGAAGTGGAAGTGTTCTCGAGGAATCTAATGGACGAGAAATTAGTCAACCTCGAGCAACAAAAACTCGGACTGGCTGGCAGGCAATATCCGAGCAAACAAACTCAGGTACCAGATTATGCGTTCCCGAGAAAAAAAAAACATACTGATAGCATCGAAAGGGAATTCAGCCGAAGGAAGGCTATAACATGGAACACGTTTTGTCCAAAGAAAGCGGTCGACATAGGAAATGGATACATCCATGATTGAGGAGGTTATGCGAACGTGAGAAGTTACAAGAACATGGCAAAATAAGTTTTTACACAGAACGTGGAGCGAGAACAAAGGGGATAACTGTCGAGATTCCCCAATATAAATATGCGAAAGAAGCACATTACAAAGGACACATCAAAGACCAAATTCTTGGAATTTCATTTCTCGTAGTTTACTTAGTTTCAAGTCATTTGCTTTCAATTCTTTCATTTTACCTTAGTTATAGTCATTTGCTGTGAAGTATATCAGAGTTTGGACATTCTCTTGCTGCACAAGTAAGCCTTTAGGACTTTACTTTGCTTTCAGTTACTTGCTTTCCTTTACATTTCAATTCGTTATTGCATTTACTTTTGATCCAATTGTCCACAAAGTTACATGGTGATTAAAGCCATTTTTCGAATGTTGCCATTTAGTTTCTAGTTTACATGTACTGCTACCTCAATTTTAATGCAAGTCCTTAGCTATTCAATTTCTCTTTATTTCTCGGTTACTCTAGTTTACTTTACTTTCCTTGCATTTGAAGTCCTACGCTGTTAGACATCATCGAACTCTTTTAGTCAAATTACGCGGTCATCTCTTTTATTTGTTGCTTTTACACCATCACTTTAGTTCGTCTATTCACGAGAATTCGCATCGCAATCTCGAGCACGTTCGCGACAAAAATCCTCCCAATACCATGAAATCATCAAATCAAATCGATCTTGTATTAAATCTCTGTTCCGTCTTCTTATGAAATTTTGAGGAAAAAAAAGATAGAGATTATTTTTTCAAAACTAGGTCGATCGGTTATTGTAAATTTCCTTAATTTTAGACAAATCTAAAAATTTCTAAATCCTCTAATTGATCCAAACTTTCTAAGCATTCTTTGGGAAATTCTTAATGGGCAAAGATACTATGAGAGTTTTAGTAGGAGAAATTGAAAAAAAAAAAAGACACCACAATTGAAGACATTAAGAACAACAAGAAATGGGCATTGTTGTTGCCTTGAACAACAATGAAGTCAAATAGTCTTCAAATTTTTACGTGAATCATCAAAATAAAAAAAAAAATCAGAGATCGATGGTTAATCCCTCGATTGCACTATGATGCTTAAGTCAGTAGATTATTTTGGCAGATTTTTGAGAATTCTTTAAGCAGTGAAAACGTACATTTCTTGAGCTGAGTGAGTACTATTTATAGAGTGAATAACAGACTTGGTCAGATGTTGAAGGATCTCCTTTTGAAATTTGAACGTGTTATCAAACCCTTAGGATGTGCTTTTTCTATTGTAAACCACAATACATTAAGCGTGTTTTTTGAAAGAGTCTTCTAGAATGTGGGTTCTTATTCTTGGGCTTGACTTATTACTCTGGATCGAGTCTATCGGGCTTGATGGGCTTTTGACCCAGGTGACACCAATTGCTCCTCACTCTTATCTTCGGGTTTCTTGAAGGTAGGAGTAATTCTTTGGTCATGTCAAATTAGGATATTTCGTGAGCTTTTGCAATTGTCGGAGTATTACGCTAACAAAGGCCTTTTGAGTAAGCCTTGTGTCGCAGGGATTGACTTAAATATTTTTGTAAAATATGAGTGCTAAACGTGAAATTTGGCAACTTCGTCCACACTGGAACCGAAATTCCAGTATCCATGCAGAGTTAGGAATTGTACAACTCCAATTAAATTGGAATTTTAATCGTCAGTTAGTGCCCATTCCGGATGGACTTCGTAATTAATCATCTTTATCCGGTTTAGTCATCTTTCCTACTCATCTTATACCACCGAGCATACATGTTATCTTTATCTATTTAGAGTCCAAGTTTTCTGAAGCATAGAAAAATCTTCGGCTACTTACAATCTGCACAAGTCTCTTACTTTGTATTCTTCTTCTTGAGTTGCAATCGTGGCCTGTGTTTTTTCTTTTTATTCTTTCCTTTTTTGTGCTTTCGGTTTTTGATCTACTGAAGCTACATAAATTTTGGTGAGTTGTGCTGCCTTTTGATCTTCTGGTTCTTCTGTTTTGATTTTTCATGAAAGTGACATACTATTTATTTCTTGCAATTTTTCCAGGAAGCAAAAAGAGAGACCAGAGACGTTCATCAATTGATTCTCATCTTGTCAAATGTCTGGTACGGCGGTTTTCTTGACTTTTTTCCCCCTCTTTTTTTTTTTTTGATTCAATTACCCACTGATGCCTCTCTTCTATTCCTTGCTGGCAGGAGATTCTTGAAGCAATCGAGAGGGCAAAAAAATCATTTATTGTTCTCAATTGGTAAGTTGTTGTTCTTGCTTCCTCTCGAGAATTGATTTTTTTTTTGTTGGTGGCATTATCGATTGCAGGAAGTGTTCATATTGGGATGGTGGTGGTGAGGTGTTGATATGGTCCCTGTCTTCATGGTTGTGTGTCTCTGGAGTGGAGGCGAGGAAGAAAGGTTGTTTGCGCTTTGGAGGAGCCGTGAATTATAATAGAAAAATATTGTAGGCTGCATTTGAATATAAGGCCATGGTGGCATAACTGGTTGCGGGGTTGTAGGTCGTTGGATCGAATCTAACCAATGCCTAGCATTTTGCAGATTTTCAGCAGACTTCCACGCCCTTGTCTTCGGCCCAGGTTCTCTTTGCTTCCTTACACAAGCTCGGCCCGCATGGATTCCAATCCAGTGATGAGCAGTCTTTGCTGTGGCAGCCCAGTCTAAGCCCAGCCCATTCTGTAGCCCAGGTGTAGGTCTAAGCTTTTCACCCTACTCTAGTCCGTGGCCCAGATGCTTCACAGGCCTCCATCCAGCCCAGCTCAGATTCCTTACGCCCGCAGACTTTGGCTCAGTGGAGCCAAACAAATGTAGTCCCTGTTTGGGCTCTTCCAAGCCCGCGGTCCTTGGCAAACAGATGTAGTCCTTGTTTGGGCTCTTCTAAGCCCGTGGTCGAAATCGCCTTCATCAAGCCCAAATTTGATCCTCAAAGGCCGCCGCCTAATTGAATAGCTCTACGTCCACGACCCATGTTGGCTCTTGTAGACCAGTGGCCCAGTTGGACAGCTTCGGGCCCGCGCCCCATTTGACTTTTCTATCAGATTTTGGCTCAGCTGGGCCCAACTCTCCATGTAAGCGATCCAGATTTGTGGATTCATGGCCAAACCTAGCTATCTTCCAGGCCCAGGTCGTTCTAGCTCAATCCAAATGAATCCAGAAAATCCCAGCATCACAATGGTTTACAAGAATGGTTTTAGTCCAAGTTACATGCTGTCACCTCACCACCTTTCGGCCCGACA
Source organism: Flueggea neowawraea (assembly GCA_948243855.1). NCBI lineage: Eukaryota > Viridiplantae > Streptophyta > Magnoliopsida > Malpighiales > Phyllanthaceae > Flueggea > Flueggea neowawraea. The sequence continues at coordinate 19,376 of CAODLS011521638.1, forward strand.
TACTAAGCTATTTATATACTCTGTCTTTAGCTGTATTTTTTTTTGTCTCGTGTTGAAAATATTACAGGCTGAGTTGATGGTGATTGGAGGGTGCTGGGGGCGACTGGGTTCTTCCAAATTTTGATGAGCCCGTGGTAGGCGATGTATATGATCGCAGGGATTGAATCACATGATCCCTGCATCAACAATTTTGACATGTCATTTAATCTTTGAAGACGACAGCTCTAATGGAACGACAATTACATGGACTGAACAACATAGGCCCTACATCAACAATTTTGACATGTTGTTCGCTTCTTGATAATGGTAGAGCATGATTGACTATCTAGGCAAATGACATGGGCTCTGCATTAGCCATTTTTTACATGTCGTTTGCTCTTTGATGACAGCGAGCTAAGTGGATGTAACGAGGTGGTGTGAGCGACATGAGCCCTGCATCAACAACTTTGACATGTTGCTGACACTTTTCAACTTCGATGTCGCTGCTAGCATGAACCCATCGCAACTGGCTCTTCAACCTATCCACATGACTACGTCATCTCGAAATCTTTTTTGATGTTTGATGTCTTTTTTTTTTTTAATCTTTTGTAGATCTAAAGAATCGGTGTTATCTAAAGTTTAGGTGCTTTTTGTGCATGAATACTATACTTTTTCTTTTGGATGCCTGCATCTCTCGAATGCTCAATCTCAACGCGAGCAACCAAAAACATCTCGTTGAGCAATATTCAATTTTTTCGAAAGACTTCCAAATAAGTTATTTCTCCCACTCTCAAATCCGATGGTGCGCACGAATCAAACCACTAAACCTTCTTCTTTAAAAGCTCTAAAAGCCCAAAAGGATGCAGCCAATCAAGACCATCCCGACTCTGTCATATTCTTGCAGGACATGGACGTAATAAGGAATGTCTATGCTTTTCCTTCGAGTTGGGATGTTAAGACGACTGACTTGTATGAAAATCTCCAATGTCCTGCTTTTGTTACTAAGAATTCTTTCACTATACATGAATTCACCATGCAATTAGGGTTGCGATTTCCTCTTCCCCAATTTGTGTCTTCATTCCTCAAGGAAAATGCCTTGGTCCTCTTCCAACTTCATCTTAAAGGTTGGGCAAACCTAATGGCCTTCCATGCCTTCTCCTTCCTTAAGGGTGTTTCACCTTCATTGGAGTTATTTCAATGCTTCTTTCAAGTTAGTAAGTCTAGGGAACGTGCCAGGACCGTCACAATCGAAATAAGAATCCCTCAAGTGGAGCTCTTTACCATTCTCCACCTAAAAAATTTGAGCGTTATTGGTTCATAGTTACTCCACCTCAAAAAATTTAGGATGCTCCCCTAGGATGGTATTGGCAGAGAAGAAAGACTCCTACGATTAATATTGAAAATTTGAGAGGGCGCTATACAACGAACATTGCAACTTTGACTTCGGGTGATAAGATGTATTTTACCGAGATTGTTACTCCTCAAAACTTGTCAAACGCAGGATGGGGATTAGAGCCTGAACCTTCGTCTTCCTCTAGTGACAATACGCCATCGACTTCTTCTTCAAATGATAACTCTGTTTTCTCAAATGATAACTCTAATGCTTCGGACTCCAATTCTTCAAATGATAACACCGATTCTTTAGATCTGAATAGGTCTCCTGTAAACCCCAATACTCAGTCTTCATGTGTACCTCTGAGTGGTTCTCATTCTTCTTCTTTTTCTATAGAGTTACTCTAAGGTGATTTGGGGAGTCTCTAGCTTGACCTGTTACTCCCATTTTTGTAATTAACTTTTCTCTTTTTCTTTTATAGGAATGGTTGGTGCTAGAAAATCTCTTTTTGCTGATGTAGTATAGAGGAAACACAAAGGAAAAGAGCTTGAGATGAATCCCTCAAAGAAGCCTGTAAAGGCTGGAGGTCCATCTTCGTTTTTGCTGAATGAGAGGTCTAATTCAACTTGTCCTTCCAATTTATCCTGTTCTTATGGGGCTTCCCCTGATAGGTCTGTAGAGATGGTCAATACTGAGATTAGGTATAAGGTTAACCAGGATAAACCTTCAAGGGCTTCTGTTCGAGCCTCTTCACGTGGAGAAAGCATAATCCCAGAGTCGAGCTAGGTCAACACGGACCTACTCTTATCAAAGAGATTGCTGAGAAAAGCTTTACTTAGTGAGAAGGATCATCGAATATTGCCTCCTTTTCTATCCCATCCTATTAGGAAGGGAAAGAGACTTGTGATTGACCCGGGTTTGCTGGATACTAAATCAGTTGACATGAGAGGTGTTGCCCATCGATTCATTTATGGAACGATTTTTCCTAAAGATGAAAGACAATATTTTTGAGATATTATCGAAAATATGGACACATGTGAGAGAGATATGACGAAGGTATGAATCTTTCGAAAGTTTTCATTTTTCCTTGGTTGTTTCCTTTTAATCGTTTAATTTTTTAGAATGTTCAACTTTTTTGTGTATTTTCTGCCATGATGAGGAATATTCTTCATCGCTTGTCAAATGAGGAAGAGTTTTGCGAGAGGTCCATCTTTGATTACGACCAGCTTATGCGAGACTATGATGCTCTTGCTAAGGAGAATGAGGAGCTCAAGCAAGGAAGGGAGAAACTTCAACAATTTTATGATGCTCTGAATGAGGAGAAGGGAAAGCTCCAACAAGATTTTGATCAACTTTGCTAAGAGCACAATATGTTGAGGGAGTCTTCTAACTTAAGCCAGAAGGAAAGGGACAATTACTTAGAAATATTTGTTGTCTGCTTAAAAAAGTTTGATGCGCTTCTTGAAGAACACAAACAACTTGTTGAGGGAGGAAAACAAGAGCTTGAGGCGATGAAAAAAACATAAGATTGAGATAAAGTTTCTAAACGATGCACATGAAGTGGATAAGAGCTTTTTGGTGGAGAAGGCTATGCGTGATTATCGCCAATTCGAGGAGTGTTATGACCTCAAGATGAAGTATGGAGCTGGCTTCCTTAAGATAGGCTTTTATAAGGCTCATTTCTTGCTAGAGAGCCTTAAGAGGGAGTCGTTCCCAGAGCTCTTCTATACAGAAGACATTGAAAATGCCTCTCCTCCAAACTTTTGTGATCTAGGGTATACACCCAATGATCATGACCCCGGGGCTCATCTCTTCTCCTGCTTGCGTGACGATCTCCAAAACCTCACAAGTCCATGGACCTCTTTGGTGAACATGGACGACCTCAGCATGAAGATAATGATGGAGGCGATGGGTGAATTGAGGCCCTTCATGGTTTAGATGAAGAGATAATGCAAGACCTGCGTGATGATGATGCTGCAAATGATGCTGTTCTTGATGATGATGTAGCTCCTGCTACTGTACCTTAGTTGTTTAGACATTTTGTTTTATTGATTTTATATTTCTTCTTCTTCTTCTTCTTCTTCTTCTTCTTCTTCTTCTTCTAGGATAGCATTATACTTACTGCTTCCCAATCACTTAGTTGAGCTCCTCAAGCTAAGTGATTCATTGGGGGGTTTCATTAATAACATTGGCATTGATGATTGTTCTTGTTTTTATGTCTCGCGTCTTTAACTCATTTACTTAGAACGCTAACCAGAAAGTCCCTGTTTAACACAAGGATTTCTACTTGCCGAATGTTGACAAGTCCCCATTTTGCACAAGGATTTCTACTTGCCACATATTTCAATCACATTGTGACAAGTCCATATTATCTATAGGCATTTCTACTTGCCTTGGTTATTGCGTGCATTCATTACAAGTCCCCTCAAGGATTTCTAATTGCCACATGTCTTAACGACTTTTGAGTTTGCATGATTATGTGATGAGTCCTCCATTTCGCTTCAAGGTTTTCTACTCATCATTGCATTTTGCAAACTCTATTTTGGGTGGCAGTGGATCCTATATCTTTATGATTTTCTAGATATAGGTTTTTCTTTTCCACTCCTTTTATTTTCATTGACGTCTTTTGCTATTGACATTGTCATTTTCCATCGAGTTCAGCAATCAAATTGTGATATGCAGTTGATGTGCACATGTGGATGTTATGCATGGTTGCGCAACAAAATAAATGCAATGATAAAATGTAATGCAAATGAAGGATAGAGAGAAGATACAAAAATTTATAGTGGTTCAGCCTTGAGGCCTACGTCCACTCCTCAAACAACTTGTTTGAGAGTTTTCTTTATTTTTCTGTATGCACATATGATACAAGGCAATCTACATTATTTAACAATCCAGGAGGGAAGTGTAACTTCAGGTGGTTCGAGTTCCATGTCTTCTGAACCTTTTTGCCCTTCAAAGTTTCTAGTTTGCACGTGTTTGGTGAAATCATCATCCTGATCTTATAAGGACCTTCCCAATTAGCTCGGAGTTTTCCTTCATCTTTTAATGCATTTTTGATGGCCGACTTTCTGAGCACTAGATCCCCAATGTACATTGGTCAACTCTTCACCTAGGAGTTGTAGTATTGAGCCACCCTTCACTGATACTCCTCTAGTCTCATGCATGCCTGCTCTCTTTTTTCATCAATGAGGTTGATATTTTCTCTTAAAGCTTTTTGGTTTGCTTGCTCATCAAAATTTTTAACCCAAAAGGATCGTACTCTGATTTTTACTGGGCTCACGACTTCTACTCCGTACACCAAGTCAAATGGTGTTTCTCTAGTGGACACCTTGTTGGTTATCCTATATGCCTAAAGAATGGTGTTTCTCTAGCGACGTTGACCAGCCACTAGTGGAATTTGAAGGAGCCATTTAGCTTGGATTTCCAGGTGAGTGAAATGGCATCTTCAGACACATAGGCTGTATCTCCAAAGCTATATTGTTTTTGTTGTGTCCGAACCTTTGCATGTAATTGGAAATTACTAAAGGATCGAAAAATTCTAAAAGATGTCTGTATGAAATCTTCGTTGAGAAATTTGATTTTTCCTCTGAAAATTTCAATGGTATTTGGAAATAAATATTATAGTGGGATTTGTCATGTCATACAACCTCCCAGGCGTTCCAGTCAACAAATTAGCTCCTTCCTCCTCTATCTTTGTCATGTCAGCTTTAACACTCACACCTCCAACAAGTAGCATAGATTTAACATTCGACAAAGTTTCAATAAATGGCTGCGCAACATTAAATATCTGTGACGACAGCTCCCTCGTTGGAGATATGATCATCCCCATCACCTGTAAGAAAAAATAAAACGAATTTTATCATTCCATTCCAGAATTTCTCAGCTTTCGAATCAAGCAATGCGTATCGTCAAAATTTATTAACAGAGGTCATACTGGGGCATTTCATATTCAATTAAATGAAAAGATTGCAACTTTTGCACTTAATTTCATAGTCACTCACTTTTCAGCATCAAAACTCCATTTAGCAATGCGTTTAGAGAAGTGCGAAGTCAACTACTAAAAGAGTGAAACTTGACATAGTCAAAACTACACAAAAAGGATGCGGTTTATCACTCTTGAGAGAGAAAGAGAGGACCTGGTGGGGTTTGGGAGGAGGGGAGCGGCGGAGAATCTCGACGAGAGGGACGACGAAAGCAAGGGTTTTTCCGGAGCCGGTGGCGGCGTCGACGGCGACGTCTTTGTAGCTGCATAGTAGGGGGATAGTGGCGGCTTGAACAGGAGTGCAGAACTCGAACCCAGTTCGTTGTAGAGCTTCAATGACCATTTCAGATAATGGAGGGTCGAGGTCGGAGAAGCGTGTTGTTGTTAAGGCTCTGTTTGGATAGTCCGGCGAATCCGCCGCGGTGGTGTTCATGGATACGTTGCAAGAGTTGGAGGTGGCGGTAGCTTTTGTGTTTGTTGAAGGGAATTCTTGACACGGTGTCGTTTTAGAAGGGGTTTCAATTGGCGTTGGTATTCAGCTAATCGTCGAAAACCTAATTGGAGGAAGATAAAGAAACGGTGCGTTTAAGGAAAGTCGGTTTAGGCTAATTAATAATAATAATAATAATAAAGAATCGTATTCAAAAAATAGGAAAAAAAATATATAATTAAGAATTTTATAGAATCGGTTTAGGACTTTAGGCCAATAAATATCATTGATGTGGCCAATTTTTTTGAAATCGACCGAATTTTGATAAATAAAACCAAAAAAAATTGTTGTTATATTTAATGATACCTGTCTATTTTATTATCTATAATATCCAAAAAAACACATAAACAAACCCCCACCATTATAAAGTATTTGTCTTTATCTACAATAAAAAGAAATCATATGCTCTCAAAATTACGAATTTAGTCTGTTGTAAAAAGTTAAATAAAAAATTATTAAAATTATTTATCCTCTTACGTGTAACATAAGTCAAAATAATTGTTACTTACCATATTATATTCTAAAAATTAAAATAATTTTTAAAATTTATCAAGATATATCATAAAAATTATAATAAATGTTTTAAGGTTTTTTTTTGCTGTAAAATTGTCCGTTTAAAAATAAATAGGTAAAAAGCGTAAATATTATACTAATATTACTTAAATTTAATTTACTTACTTAGATGAGCATAGCCAATTTTTCATATAACAAATAGATTTATATTTGATAATTTAATTTAATAAAAAATTAGTTTTAATACTTATAAAAAAGTAATTTTTTAATTAAATAATAAATTTTCTTAATTTATCTTGTATACTCTTTTACTTGTTCTTTAGCTAGAACATTTTCAATAGTACCAAACAAGAAGTGTCTAAAAATTAATTAAGACAATTAATGAATAATTAATCATGGAAAACATGAGAAAACTAAACGAAATTATCATTTTGATTAGCACCATTCATTCCAATCACAAGAATTTATTGATGAATAATTGTTGTACATCACATATATAAGCTCACACCACACCCAACTTCTTCTCCTTCCTCACAATTTCTTCATTTCTTCAACAAATCAACAATGCCAGTGAACATGTAGATTCAAGCAAAGCAACCAAAATTCACTGCTCATTGAAAACAACCATGCCAAAACTCGATCCTTTCAAGCTTCTTGGGTTCACCCTTCTCACCTTTTCAATTCTTCGCCAAGTTGGGTCTCTCAGCTCGGACTCTGCTTCCTGTGAACTCAGTTTCTCGAACGCCCATAAGCTCTACGAGTTCGTTTTGGCCTCTCCTCTCACTGGATTCCCTCATGGAGTCCGTAGCGAAGATGGGTACTCTCTCTTTTTCCGTTTCTTGATCTGGAACTGTTCATTGCTTGTATTATGGTTATTTTTTATAGTTAATTTTACTTCCTGTTTTTGACGCATTGCTTCAGTGATGGATAATTTGTCATGGGTGCTGTATAGTTTTAATTTGTTTGACCAATAAGGAAATGATCTTTAGTGTAGACATGTGAGTTTGCTAGTATTGTACTCGCAAATAAAGCAGGAATCTTTAATCGACTTTATTAGAATTGAACTCACTATTTCTTCATGCATAGTTCCCTATGAGTACTGCTAATTAACTTATGGATGAGGAAGGATCTTTAATGTTGTTTGAAAATATTGGGCTCTTTATTTTTCTACACTGGCATCTTTTCTTGCATCATCACCTGTGAGTTGCTCTGTAATTACCTCATAGACCTATAAAGAAAGGTGCTTTCTAATTGGATTTTATCCTTTTCCGTAAATTTTGTGGTGTAGTTGTTTCTATTTTTTGGGATCATTGGCAATTGTAATAACTTCCATTGTTTTCTGGCCTATGTGATAATTTAGGTTTTATAAGGTAGCTATGAATGAGACTGTGCTCTGGTTTCAGGTTGGCTCCATCAGGTTACACTTTATTTCTTTATTTTCTGTGTCTTTTATCATTAATCTAAGCTGGCTTTCTTCCTTCACCAGAGAGACTGAAATACTATTTACTTTAAAACTTCGTCCAATCATTATGAATGAGAACTGTCCAGCGTTCTGCGAGTTTCTGTCTCTTTAAATTGGGATTAGTTAAAATGTTTACAGTAATTCGACATTATTCATTTTCCTGAAGAAAAGGGGAAAAGGGGAGAGAGATGACTGAACAATATTTTAAACATATAAAATCTTCTGCTTTCCTGCAGATTTTTTTCTAATGACCTTTTGCATCAATAGTACACTTCATATTGAATTTGCTTCATTTGATTCCAATTGAATTCTTCTCATTTCATTTTCTGAAGCAGCTATGTGAAAGCATGATTTTTAATCACAATCCACCCCGATGCGTTGACTGCCTGGTAAATGCTTCTATCTAGATCTATTATCAAAATTTCCTTTTTAGCATTCACTGGAAGGTAATTAGTGGTAATAAATCATCATTGTGTAGCAGTTCAGTGGTAATCAAACCATCTCTGCAAAGTTACATTGTTTATCCACTTCTGTTGAGAAAGAAATCACTGCATATGTAGCTAATCATAGAAGTAGCTACATGCACACTTAGCAGGCAATTCAGAGATGTTCAGTGAATTGCTGAGAAGTTCCATTGAAGTAGGGCAACACGTTTTCATGTTTTTTGTGAACTGATGCAGTTTCTGGGGGTTATCACCTATTTGCTGAGCAGTTTTTATGAAGCATCAGCCAACAGATATTGACAGTCTTTTCATACAGGATTGTGGGGGACCATCACGTTGTGGCATGGAATGTAGTGCACTTGCTGCAAAAAATGTAGGAGGTAAACTTGTCAAATTTGATTAATTCTACCAACCATAAATATGGGAGTATAGCATTTAACTTGGCTATTTTGGAAATTTGGTTTCCCTGAGCATGTGATTTTTTGCTCCATCTGCATTTCTATGTAATACATGTCGTTTTTGCAGGATATGAAGTATGCATTACTATTGGACGTGTCTCAAGTACGGCTATCAAACTGATTGGTAAATTACTTTTCTTCAGAAATTGTTATTCATAATTGGGTCAACGATGTATCTTTTTGATGACAGTGTACCTGCATGCAGCCTTTTGGTGCTGTGATTGTTGGAGTGATTTATTTGTCTTCTGTATGTGAATTTGTGGAAGTACTTAGTGTGTTCCTGTAATTATCATTATGCAGATGATCAAAATCCTAACAGGGGTGTAGTTGTTAAATGTCAAGTAGTGGCTCAAAGCATAATTGTTCACTCTCAGTCTCTATCATATGTGATTCAGAAAAAGCTAATGTGAGATCTTGTTGCCATCTTGTCTTTGTATAATGTTGAGATAGATTAATTGTGTTTTAAGTTGTATAACTGCGTTAGGCTCTATCATTTTGTTTACAGGGGCCGCATTCGCTGGAGAAATTAGGAACTTGTGATTATGTAAGCTGCTGAATTTATCTATGATTTACCACTCTATCTTCAGAAGCACTTTGTGAGCCCCATATTACTGAGTTATGCTTGATGCAAGTACAATAAGCTGTGCTGTTGATGCACATCAATATATGATATAGATGTGATCAGGCACATAAATTTCATCCATTTTGATGGAACTGTCACTTTAAGAATTAATTGTGTGCTTAAGGCTTGTAAATGCTGGATATAACATTCTATTCTAACAAATTCCTTTTATTCTTTCACATACATATAAAGCTTTTCCCACATAAAGTTCAAATTGCTGAACCTCATACTATGTTTTTGGTCCTAAACTTGAAGAGATGGCAGATAATTTTGGTTTTAAACTTGAATAGTGTACATTCTCATTGCCAATATCTTACTCAACTAGGATCTACCAGTTGATTAACGGCCTTCCAAAGATTAAAGATTTTGATTTGGTGGCACATTCTGAATGGGGGCATGTTTGTCAAATCTGTTTGATTAATCTTTTAAATTTGATAGATTGATGTTATTTTACATGCATTACAATATTTTTAGTTTTGATTTTGCATCTGTGACAGGCTACAGTGCTAGAGCATCCTTCTGGTTGTGCCACAATCACATCTGTTGGAGGGAGTGGATGGGGCTTGTTCAGCACCTTCATAATTATGTATGGGCTCCATAATCTTTCTTAGCCTCTTCCAATCAAATTTGTCTGGTTTTCTTTTAAGGTTCTTAAAAGAGCCGTTTTATTGACTAATTTTTATGTATTTCAGTATCTCATGTCTGTTTGGAGCATATCTGTTGGCTGGTGCAGTTTATCGATATTCTTTCCTTGGAGTTCATGGATTAGACGTATAATTCCCCTCTCAAAGGCTTTTTTGGATATTTATTGACCCGTGTTTTTTTCTCCTAGATCATTTCTACTCAACGTTGCTCCATGTCATTTTATCTTAAACTATGTTTTCTCCACCATAATAATAACAAAAAAAACACCTGTGTTTTCTCTACTGTGATGCTACTTGTTGTGAGCTAGTATGCTATTTGATAAAGTCTTCTTAAACTATAAACAAAAAACAAGCATTAAGTAAATGAATTATGGTGTCACTTGGGTCCATTTGGTGAAGAAACTTATAGGTTCAGAGTGTTCTAGATGCATCATACATTCTTGTTTGGCTCATGGCTTTATTACAGTGAGTTTAAAGGCAGAGGTTGCATAAATCATGTTTAAAGCATGTTCATGCCCCTGCTTTTTTGGCCTTTTTGATGTGTCATTGCTTCTAAAATATCTTGGTTTAGGAATGAAATTGTATCATGAGTCATGAGTGAAATGTTGCAATTTAATGTTTTTTCCCATCTACATGTTCATAAGAACATATTTTTTTGTTTATTAAAACCAAAATATGCTTGCGTATGGCAGTTTGTGTTAGTAGAAAGTATGTTTCCATTGTACTTGCTGTGGGGATTAGACAGACAAGGTTGTTATTCTTTTTGAGGATAGATAAGATACTTCATTGTTGATTGTTGTTTTCCTGTTTCATCAGATAATTCCAAACTTGGATTTTTGGGCCAGAATACCTCAGAGAGCACAGGTATTAGACTTATGATGTATTGTGATTTGCTGAATTATGTTTTCTGTTAATTGCTGTTTCTGTTACAAATGTTCTTTTTCTATATTATGCTGATAATTTCTGGAATTTATAACCCAATAGTATATTGTTGTCGAATTTGGATACCATGGTAACAAAAGTAACAGCTGATTAGAAACAAATGGAATTGTTGATAGTTTTCTCTTGCTGTATAAGCTTGAATATTTCATTGTCAAGCAATAAGGACAATCTCTATATATCCATGCAGGGTGGTCCAGTTGCTAAGTAAGTAAAAACTTGTACGTCAGGTCCTGAGTTCAAATCTCATGAGAAACAACAAAAAAAAAGTCTATATAGAACCTAGCGTATTGAACCTTGGTTGGACATTGAGTACCATAAATATGACACATATAAAAGGTATTTAGAAAGACTTGTATCCAAAAACTTATTTCAGTCTTGCAAAGATGAAAACCCATCAAGTTCTTCTTGGGAAGGGCAAAACATATTCAGTTGTGCTGCTCCTGAAGTTGCATCCTTTGCTAAAATCAAGTGCCATGAGAAAGTTGAATGCTAGATGTTTGAGAAGAAAATTAGTGCTTCTTCTGTTGACCATGTTGCAATTTCTGAGCGATCGTGTAAAAGTAGACTAGTGTATACGGTGCTGGAACACGTTAACCATCAAAATATGCTTGTTTTACCGTCTGTTACTTGTTCAATACTAAATCTGAAAAGATCAGCTCATTAGACTTTCTATTACATATGTATTTCTCTTTGCAGAGTTTGTTTGCATCTTTAGTAAGGAGATTTAGAGGACCTTCCGAAGGTTACCGGAGCTCCTATTCTCGGGTGAACTTTTAAAAAGCAATCCCAGACATACTGATAAATGAGTTATGGAACTTCTGATATGTGCACTCAAGCTGCTGCAATCAAGTATAAATGCTTCGATTTGTGGAAATAGTTTTGATATTCTGTTCTTCGAGTCTCAACTTGAGCTACAGCAGGCTTCGAGGATTCTTAGCAAATGATTCGAAATCATGACTTCACTGGAAATCCAGTCAATGACACTCAATTTATTGTTAAACCAGTTTGTAGACAATGTCTTCATTTCTATTTCTCTTTTCGTGTCAATATTAGGCAATTTTGAACACAGAGACTTATTTGCTTTTCATGGTTCAATATATGGCTTTTCATCAGCTAAGAAATCTACCTATGCATCTTCTTGTGCCATTGTGAAAGCATTGTTTAGGTGAGAAGAGTGTTATTTGTCGTCTCTTGGACAGATACTACCCAGCTTTTCAAGAAGACTATAGAGCTATTCAGCCATGGGAAAGGAAGAAACGAAAAAACAGCACTTTACCTATCAAAACGTAGAAAGAGACCATTTTTTGGGGCTCGAAAAGAACGAAATTAGTAAATCACGATGTGGGTAGTTGTAATAGTAAAAGAAATAATAGAGTGAAAGCAGATTTTTTATATGAGAGCATGTTATCTTCCAGGGAGGCTTCCCTGCTGTCTGCAAATATTAATAGTGAAGAAAAAAAAAATATATATATATATATATATTAGACAGCAAAAGTAATGAAAACTTACAGGATTGAGCGTGAAAAAAATCCGGTCATGTTTGCTTAAATGATAAGCACTGATAGCCGGCCACTGAGAAAATATTGCAATTGTAGAGCTGTTGGTCATATGAGAAGGAAAAAAGTCTCGATGTGGTAAAGATGTACGACAGAGTTCCCTTTGAAATTAACATGATTTTTTTTTTGGTCAGTGAAATTAACATGATTGAAATTTCTATGTGATGATGTTTAGATTTCTTATTTCATCATATGGTAATTTATCTAATATTTGTGCTTTTTTTAAAGAAAACATCCATCTACTAATGTGTCAATCCAACTAAGCTGACCTCACACACTAATGGCACAATGAGTTTGTTTATCAATTAGGTTGACCTTGCATAACGGGATAAATTTTATTTATCAAAATAGGATTCAATCCAATAGTGTCAAGGTACCTAATATTTGTGATTTGAAACATTTTTACCTTAAAATAATCAGTTACTAGAGAAAATTAGATGCTATGAGGAAAAAAAAAAAAGAACTAGTATTTACTCAAGTTATTACAACTTGTATGTTGAAGTCGAAAACACTCATGAACATTATTCTTAACAATAATAATGCCGCGGAAGTATTTAACCTTAAACGGACGTTATTTATCATAATATAGAGTTCGTAATCTAAGCCACAAATCTACTGGTGCAAGTCAAATAGTATGAACGATATGATTCTTTATATAAATAAACTAAAATTAGAATCTTCAAACATGAAATGAATTAGATCCTAAGAGAAAAAAAACAACAAATAAGAAAAGTAAACTCTGAAGAAAAATCCTATATAATTTACCTAACCTAATGGCTCCTTTAAATGAGTGCACATCCGAATAATTTCTAGACCAACCACTTCTTTTGTTTCTAAAATCAATTATTATTCGATTTTATTTTTGGTTTTTAAATGAATCAATCATTTATTTTTCATTAAACTATACATGAAAATTATTAATTAGACTTGTTATGAGAATGAGATAGGAGAGGAGGTTTAGCAAGAATTAAATTGATACGTAGATGTACTTTACTACGTTATTTATAGACTAATCAGTAATTATAGCACGAATAACATGGTTTGCTGATTTTTTAATGAATTACATTCATTTTAATGGTCGTATTATTTTGATTCAAATTTTTTTTGGGTAAATATATTCTTCAAATATTGATAGGTCCAAAATCATTTTATTCTAATTAGAACAATTGATCTATCTCAGAGCGTTTTGATTGTAGTTGATATTTAATCATTAATTATAAAATTTAATTTTAATTTAGAGTATCTTAAACAAGCAAATTGGACAAAATATTATTATATGCTGAATCAATATGTTAGTTCTAATGATAAAACTTAACTCGAACAAGACAAATTTAAAGGGTTTGTTTAGTTGTGAAAATTTTCTATTATTTTCTACAGAATTGGAAAACAGGGATGGAAAAATAAAAAATTTGCTAAAAAAAATTTGATTAGCAAACATATTTTCCAAATGTCATTAATTTTTAGAAAACAGAAAATTAAAAACAGAAAACAAAAAATAAAAAAAATTATTTTTTCAACTAAACATAGCTTAAAATGTTGACTAGAATCTTTTCTGACTAAAACCCTTATTAATAAAATACCAGAAGAATATTTATGTAATACCCCGAATAATTTTTATAATTTTTTTGGGATAATTATATTTGGAGTAATTATTTTGAATAATTATTGTTGGATAATTATTTGTGGAATAATTATTTTTTAAATAATTATTTTTAATAAATTTGGATAAAAATTTGAAATAATATTTTTTGGTGTTAATATGATTTTTGAGGTATATTGGGTAATTAAATTAAGTGAAAATTTGTTAGAATTGAAAAAAAGAAAGAAAAATGGAAGAAAAGAAAATAAAAATTAGACTACAGGTCGTTTGTCACTGTTCCAAACGGCGTGTCGTTTGG
>CAODLS011521667.1:0-10983 GCA_948243855.1 Flueggea neowawraea
GTACTCAAATGAATTGATGAAAGGGTTTATCAATGTCATTTGTATATCAATCTACTTGAGATCAAGAAGCACATTAAGCAATAGAAGGTTGACATGTAACCATGCCTTATGCTTAATATAGATATCGTGAGACAAAATGACTAAATATCAAACTGTGAAAGGTTAACTCGCATCACAGATACCATTCGATTTTGGGTTGCCATAATGTATTACTAGATACCACTTATGGACTTTGAGCCTAATTTTTGGGACAAGGCCCATTGCCATTTTAGAGTGAACCTATTGGGTCACATACAAGAACGAATTGAATTGGTTCACAAATATTCTCTCTTATAGTAATTAAATTATTAATATGATTAATTTAATTAATCATTAATAATTTATGTTTTATGATTTATGTCATAAAATAATATAAAATTTTATCCATTAATGTAATAGGTTTTTAATATAAATTACTTCTTATAATGTTTTGGGCATATTATTATGTGTAACATAACTTGGGGCCATATAGATTAATAAGAGAGTGATTTATTTAATGATAATATATCATGTAATTAAAAGCCCAATGATATTAAATAACCCATTAAGAAATTCAACACACTTCCTATTTTATAGGAAAAAATTCGGCTATATTAGGTTGACTAGGTCAAAGGTTGACTAAGTCTTATTTAATCAAGTTGATTAAAACAGCTGATTAAGAAAGGAGTCATTATTCTTGTAAGACAAAAACAAGTAAAATCTAATCCTTTTTAACGTAGAATATCGGCACACACACATTAATATTGACTAGGTCTTACTCTTAATGAAGTAAGGACTTCATATGCTTGTAAGACAGGTAAGAGGAACCTAATACATCTAAACTAGGGTTTCCATACTCCTATAAATAGGTCTTGGCCAAATTTCTACCTCTTTTTAAGGCTAATGTCGAATTTATAAGTGCCACCAAAAAGAGAGAACCTAATTTGTGTAAGAAAGAATAGAGATTATGTGTGCTAGTACACCACACCAATTCAAGTGAGTTTGTTCGTGTGGATACCATTGGTCACGTTCACGTATATGCAACGTGGATAGAAAGGTTTTTGAGTTTGTACTAGAAGCTCCACCAACATTGCCATTCAACCGAATCCATAAGCAATTTTAAGGTAAATATTGTTAACCATAATCGTGTATGTCGATATGCATGGATTCTTGGTGAGATTTTAGATGTAAAATTTTTGTTGTTTCTGCTGCCATGTATGCTTATGAATAACATAAATTTAGTAACGAATTCCAACAGTTAATATCTTATTTATATGTTCAAAACAATAAATAAACAAATCTAAATTTTTATGTGTTGTTGATTTGTTGTTTATATATTTTTTTATATGTTATTGATATCTTGCTTAGATGCTATTTTCAACATATAAATAAGATATCAACACTATATAAACAATAAGGGTAATTACTATTTCATCCATGTGTTATAGTGTATTATCTGTTTTCATCCCCAAGTTTTGAAAAGCCTCCTATTTCATCCTTGTTGATAGACGCCGATTGTGCAATCCAACAGAACTCATAAAAAGACTTTTTGACCTTTGCCAAGTGGAACTTTTAACTTTCCCTCCTCTGATTCTATCTCTCTTTATCACTTCATGTTCTCTCTTCGTGCTTCCTCTCTTTTTCTCTCTCTCCCGTCCTTCATCATGTCTTCCTTTCCTCTGCTTCCCACACCCAGACCCAGAACCTCTGCTTCCTACTCTCACGACGACAACGCTTCCTCTCTTCTCCCCTCCCTCGAATGATGCCACTTCTTCCTCTATCAATCTTCTCCCTCACACCACTGCCGCCACCATCTCTTCTCGCTCTCTCTCCGATGGATTCAAAGCCGAGATATGTAGATCGACGAGAGAGAAGATCGACAAATGAGCTCGTTCGGATTCACCACGATTCCAATAATGGGGTTCATGTTTTAAGATTACCCATTTTCCTTTTTCTACCTTAAAGTTTGAAGTCAAGTTCTTTGTCTATTTCTTTGATTGCATTTGTTGGAATTTTCGGATTTGAGAAATGGGTTCTGGTTGTTGTTAAATTTGATGATTTGGGTTTGATCTTTGGTGGGTTGATGGTGATTTTCAATGTTTGCATTGTGAGGTTAGATCTAGCCATTAAATACTACATAGAAATGAGTTATTAGTGCTTAATTGGTGATTTTGATAAGTGTTTGAGCTTGGGGCGAATCGGTTTATGTTTGAGTAATTCTATGTTTGCGTGAGATTAGGGTTTGCTTGAGCTGGGTTTTCTTTCAGGTTGAAGTCAAGCATTTCTATGTTTGTGTTGTTTTAGTTAGAGATCTGCTTTCTTGTGTTACTATGTTCTTGGTGATTGGTTTTTTGGTATTAGGTTGTGTGGTTTGCAGTTTGCAAAGGTTGGATTCTCAAAGTCGATCTGCTTTCTGGTTTTGATGACTGTGGTTTTGATTTTTTTTTGTCTTGGATTTAGGTTTTAGTGGATAATTGTTCTGTAATAACGTTTGAGAGGGAGAGATTGAGTAGAAGGTGATGAGTGAGAGAGAAGGAGAGAGGAAAACATAGAGTTAAATTGGCTTCAAAAGGGCAAAATCATCTTCTCAGACATATGGCATGTGTCCCACAAGTCATGTCTTCAATGATGATGTGTCCTGTCACTTTTCAGAAATAGTGTCTAACAGCAGGGATGAAATATGAGGCCTTTTAAAACTGGGGGATGAAAACGGCTAATAATCTATAACACAAGGACGAAATAGTAATTATCCCTAAACAATATTCAAATTTTAAAACAAGAAACAAAATATAAACAACTTTTAAATAAGAAACAACATATAAACAAGTTTTAAACAAGTCAAAAAATGAACAGATTTTAAACAAATTTTAAAAGATTCCATAAAAATATAATTTATAAAATTGGTGGCTTAATGAGCATAATTATGAATTTTTTGCCAAAATATTGAAAGTGGGCCTCGTGAATCTGTAATATATTATTCTGGGTTCAATGAATCTGAAAATGACCCTTTTTTCAGCACGTCCAACAAAAATCAATCAAATAACACTCCGATTATGGCTCATCGTTGTTGTCTCACCACCGCACTGGTTGTGGGCTCGTCAACAGAGCTCATAACACTGCTCTCGCTGCAGCTCGTCATCACTGAATCACTATTTGGGTTCAATCGTAGGATTAAGTTACGTTAATGATTCAAATTAGACATTGTTTGACAACTCAGGAATTGAGCCTGAAATTGAGGAATTGAGGAACTGGATCCAACCAATTCTAATTATGTTTGGCTAACCAACCGAATTTGCAATTTCAATTTCATACCTAATTCCTTGAAATTATAATTAGACATACTCTAATTCTTAGCCTTCCTCTAAAAATTGTCAATTCTCTCTCTCTCCCTCTCTCCCTATATATCTCTCCCTTTCTCCCTACCTCCCTCCTCTCTATCCCCTCTCTCCCTCCTTCCTCTCTCTCCCCCTCCCCCTCTCTCTCTCCCTCCCCTCCCCTCCCGCTAAAAATATATATTTAATAATGTAATATTAAATTCATATTAAATAATTAATTCGAATTATGATCATAATCTAATTTTGATTCAATTTTAATTTCGTATGTTATCTAAACATCAAAATTTCAATTCTAATTCAATTCCATTTATGTGTAAAATATTATCCAAACATAAGAATTCTGATTCAATTGTAATTCTAATTCTGTATTCTAATTCCAATTTTACAAGCCAAACATATCCTAGGAATGTAACATGGCATTGTTCAAAAACCAATTCTTGAACAGACATTCCGGTTTGAAGTTTTAAAGGAATTGTCCTATGCATTTTGGCTCCGGTCTGAGCAGTTCCATTCACGATTCTGATTTAGATGGTTCACACAATTTCCTTTTTTTGATTTAAAATAATTTCTAGTTCAATTGGAGTAACAACGTTAATAATAATTGAGAAAAGTAGAATTAGATTAGAAATTGATATATTAAATTAATTATATAATAAAATAAAAAGGTCAAATATTAATTATAATATAATATACAATATATTAATTGAAATATATACAAATAAGTCTATATTTCCAAATTTAAGCTCTGTGGAAGCAAGTAGGCTATTAAATACGAAGGGGCAGGTGTCTACTGTCTACAGAGAGACTCTAGAATACCAAAGTGGCATGCTGTTGTAAATGTTACTGTAATAAAGGCCCTGCAGCTTTGTAACTACCACCCTCACAAACACAACCCTGCAAGAATCTCAAGCAAGAAGAAGACATGGAAACTTCAGTTTCAGAAGAGGAGCCAAGAAGAAGAAGAGGAGAAGAAACCATCACTGCTTATAATCTTCTGTACAGTCCCTGCCATATCTGCGAAATGTTTGTCAAAGCCATACTCAAGTGCTTGGGCTGTGACTATCCAAGATTTCAACCCATAAATCCTCCAACTCAAGGCAGTACTGACTCAGAGGCACAAATGAAAAGCATTGTAAACCGTCCTCTTTCTCTTCCTCTTTCATGCATATACATACACTGATACACACACATAAAGATTATTTTCAAGTAATTATTTTTGAAGCTCTAAGATTTTGTAATTTTCTAATTGGGTCGGATTAAAAGAAAATGCAGGAAGATGTTGGATTTAGTGAGTTGTCAAGAAAGGACAGCGATAACTGTGGGATCAAGGCCTACAAGACCACCCATAAGCTCTGGGAGAGGTGGTCAAATCAACTAATTAATCGAGCTAGCTAATCAATGTGTGTGCTTCTACAGTCTTCATCACTTGATAATTACATGTGAATTCTTGTTTTGTTTTGTTTTGTTGGTTTTAGTTTTGTGTACGTATAATGGCTGCCAATCAAGAATCAAATGTAATGGTGTTCTTGTAGAGGTACTCGGTTTAAACCACGATTTAATTGCAAGTTTACTTTTAACTTCTTGCTGTTTCAGTAATCATGACTAATCAAATAAAATTGCAAGCACAAGTTTGTCAAAACCTTGTTGCTTTGATATTATTTACTCCTCTAAAACCAAGTAGTTTATAAATAAATATTCAGTCTAATAGAGAAATATTACCTAGTTGGTTTTCAGTGAAATTTATTTTAAGATCATGTTGTAGAGAAAAACTTCATTTCTTCTGAGAACTTGTAGAAGAAAAAGAAACAAGCAGTTACATTGTTTCAAGACCTGTTGCCAGAGATGGCAAAGAAAGCAAGATATAATGTGTACATATATATATATAAAGTTGCACACAGAAAGGATAAATGAAACCAAGTATAAATGTACGTAGTAGGATCATAAATAATGGAAAAAAAAAATGTTGGGGTCCGTGGGGGACGGGGGCGAAGCAAGAAAGTGAAAGTGGGTGAAGGTTTTGTCCGATTCCAGTTGCCATGAAGTGGCTTCTATTGTTTCTCCGAGCAGAATGTGTTTTGCGTTTGTCACCTTATCTTCATCTTTATACATCTTTCATGCTACATCGCCAACTTCAATAATTTCTCCCCTATGCGATAATCGAAAACAACTTTAGTTAAATATCTTCTGTTACATCGATCAAAAAAATATCTTCTGCTACATTAACAAGGTATCGAGCTGTTGAAGTGGTTGAGTGTAGTTTTGTTTGTACAAACAAAAAAAATACTATAAATGAGAGGAGTTATATTTGAGCGTGACTATACGAATCCTTCTTCGATATGAGCTAACAATAACAACACCATGTGGAAGGATTTAGGCTGAGTGGTGGAGATCCACCAAGCTCAAACTTCAAGAACCACTCCAGTCCAATAAAAACTTTAAATCACTCCTATCTAGTTCAATAGCTTAGTAAAAGCACATTATACCATTAAACTACGTACCATTCATGATAGTTAAAAGAAAAATCTAACAATGAGGAATGTGTATTACCAATGGACTTCAATTCAAGAAGCATTTATAAGGTTACAAATATTTGGTCAATTATTGACAATTTGACTCGCGAATGGAATCCTCAAGTGCTCGAGTCAGATTTGGGGAGTGATGAATGAGTGTTTGTCCAAGAGAACAATAGTTTTCATCTTCAAATCTTATATCTTCTGTGACTGTAAGTATAGAGATGGCTGTATCTGATGTTTGCAAGTTGGTGACGATGACTGCTATTGGTCTTCCTTCTTCTTCGATGTTTTTTGGCACGTGTGTGTGCAAATTTTCCTTATGCAGTTCAAGTTTCTTCAAGTGATCAGGGACTAATGCTGTTTTTAGGCTGGGTTTTGTCTCATGTAATAGCCCTTTAATTATAAAACCCATAAATGGGTTGGCTTTAGATTGATTGTTTTTGTATGTTGTCACTTGTCAGTCTCTACTTCGTTCTCCTCTTTTAACTTTGAATCTGTTACAATACAATGTTCTTCCAATGGCTGGCAAAGAAAATTCAATAATTTATTAATCAAAGCTGAAAACTTCAAGACTCATCAGGTAAGATGAAGATTTGGGTAGTATAGGTTCAGTCTTCGACAAGAAAAGCTGAAAAGTCTACGTTCCAATGAAGAACGGAGAGGGCCTGAAACTACACTACACTATCAAGAGAAAAACTGCAACTCAGACTTTTAATCTCTCTCAGTGGAGCAACATTACAGCTTATGATTAACTCTTGCCATTTCTTTTACTGCTCCCTCTAGTTTATACCCATCATCTCTGCAAAATTCGGAGTTCTTAATCAACAGAATCATCGCTTGTTACCTGATAAGTTGAACCAAAATCATAAAATCTCAAGTCCATCAATAGCAAATAATTGAAGCTCTACGTTTAAATATGAATCGTTTTTTGGGTTACGAATTCCACATAGCAAGCAACAAAAAACCAAGAAACAGTTTCTCATCCAAAACAATTACGATGGGCAATCCAGATAAAGAAAATACATAACAGATGAAGTAACAGCCTATATCCCATACATGCCGATACCCTTTCTCTGTCCTTCATAGTACATTCCTTAATTAATAAAATAACAGCATTTTTTGCGTCTCAAAACTGCACTTATTGTGCGCTTCAATGATGATTCATTTGTACGTAATGATAAAAAAACACTTAAGGTGTAATTACTACATAAACTCTTTCAAGAATTCCAAAGAACTAGAAAAAAATTGTATACGAACTGCTTCAAAACGTTTAACACACACAGCAGATGTCGCTGAAAGAAACTCCTATAATAAACCAATTCAAAAGGCCTATGAGACAACAAAATCAAACATTAACAGACACAGTTCTCAGCAACAAAGCTGAGATTTCCATTCTATCTTCGTAATCTGGTGGGAATTTTAGTGCTACATAACCTACTATGTTAAAGCCAATAGTAATAGCGACTATCAAAATTTGATATGACAATGAATTTTGGAGAATGCTGTTTTTGATTCTCACCACACAGCTAGATTCCTCCAGTATTTCTACTGCTTGGCTCGCTTAGCAAAATAGTTTAGTAGCATCATGGAAAACCGAGTGAGAGTGAAGAACATTTGCAAGATTGCACGACCCTTCACAATCCCCTCCCTCATGCCCCTTGCAGTTTTAGCCAAGGGTGGTCCTTCTACCTCAGTTTTCAGGCTTACGATTCTCTGCAATGAAGCTAAACAAGTGAAGACAGAGAAAAATTCATCACACAAACCCTTAAGAACTGGGAGTAAATAATCAAAAGCTACAAAATCCTCAAGTGACCTGATGGAGCCTTGGTAGTAAATTTGCGAAGCCTCTCCTCAGCTACACGAACAGCTCGCGTGGAGTTTTTAACCCCTTGTGTAATCTCTTGCCTGCACCAAAAAGAAATGAAACAAACTTCAATCATCATAAAAATCCGAAGCATAAATAGCACATCACACTAGACACTAGTATTGTACATTTCAAAGCACTAACCCTAAGTCACTAAGCTCCATTGTCAAGTCACTAATCTCCATGCCCGACAAACGAATAGCAGCCATGGTATCAGGAAGCTCTTCCCTAGCAACATCCATAAGCTTCTCCAAGTGATTCGGCCTCTCTTTTGAAAGCCTTCAATAACACCACTATGACATCAATTCACAGTATCCGCAAACCTTAATGTACACTCACATACTACCATACCACAAACATCAATAATCAAAACAGTAAATCTGGAAACCATACGTACGAGAAGAGCCGGAATTGCAGATTAAAATAGCCATGTCGACGAAATCGCTACCTGCAACAAGGAATTCAACAATAATGCTAAGTGCAAACAAAGAAGCAGCAACTAATAGCATTTCATAATGATAAAGTTGGACCCAATTCTTCACTGTTGTCTACTTTTTTTGCATGTTTTTTTTCCGGAAAAGGAAAATTCACTAATTATCATTTTAAAAAAGGCAATCTTTATGCAGAGAAAGGGAGAGAGAGTTACAGCGCAAGCAATGACATTGAGGACGAGAACGTGACGGTGGGTGAGATTCCAGTGAGAGAGGTGAACGGTGGGCGATCCGACGGAGGAGGTGTATTGAGAAGAAACGGAGGGCTCTGATTCCTCAGAAGTTTTCAAAATTGGAGATACAGCCTCGAAGTGGGATGGAAGGATAAAAGGACGACGAATTGGAGAGGGGAGATGGTAGAGGAAGCGAGGGGAGTGAGGAGTGTGGAGAGAGAAGAGAGTGGTGGCAGGATTTGATGGTGGAAGCTTCGATGAACTCGTCAACATTTGCGTCATCGCAATGCTGGAGTCTCCAACTCACACAGAGAGAAAGAGGTGTGTTTGCAATTGCAGGTGACGCCTCCCAGTTGCGTGATGCTCAAAGTAAATTATAGGAACCATTCGGCATCCGCTTCTTCCAACGTATCATTTCGTTTTGTGTTGGTCTTGGGCCATCACATTTGGGTGAGGATACACCAACTCAACTCCAGCATGCATATTATGATTCTAAAAAACAATATGTTACTTTTTTATTTTATTATACAATTTATTTATTTTATTAAATAATTTATACTATGCAATATGATTATTAAAAAATGTGTTAATCTCATCATTTTAAGATACAATCTCTTTATTTTAAGATTAAATCCTTTGTCGCCTCTAGGAATGGGCACTTTGGCCCAACCCGAAAAAAGGACGGATTTGGGCCAATATTTCTAAGTCCGAGGCCCGACTGGCCTTTTGGATGGCGGGTCTGGGCCAGACCTTCAACCATGTCTACCAAGCTGAAGTTTTAGGAGATGGCCCGAGCCCGGCCCGACCTATGCCCATTCCTAGCCGTCCCTGAGATATAATGTAATATTTTCTTTGAGTTTTACAAAATTTCTTTTACACTCCTTGATATCCTTGAAAAACTTATTTATGGTTCCTGAAAAAACTCTTCTGCAGTTCCTGAACATCAAAGTAACTTTTCAAAATTCAAAGACCACAGAAGAGATTACACTATACTTTAGAGACGACAAATGATTATACTCTTTATTTTATTAAACAATCTACACTATATAATATGATTCTCAAAAAATGTATCAATCTCTTTGTTTTATTATACATACGATATGTATCTGTTATGCATTACTTTACCGAAATGAACCCCCTTCGCAATAATGTTATTAGCTAACTTGAGAAAACTTTTCTTCAAAACAAAAAACTCATGAAGTCGAGAAGTCAACTATAGCGACAGTTTTCGTTTTGATTTTGATATAGGATAGGACTACAAGCAGAACATTATGCTATCTATACGTCTTTCTTTTATTCTCCTAATATTGTGAACCAAACAAGAAACGTTATGCCAGACATAGATTTTGATAAGTCGCATGACTCGGAAACTTACGGTGAGCACCGGACCTGTAAATTCTCAGATTGATCACCAAGTAAAGAAGCAGTCATTGTTTGCTCTCTGCAGACTTTCATTTAAAATCAGACATTTGATTTGATACGGAATGTTAAAGACGATTTTGATACCATTGCACTAAACTAGACCAGTTTAAAACTAGTACTAGACTATAATTCTATTGATACAGCTTCAATTATGCATAAAGCATAGGAAAAAAGAGCCTAAAAGGATTTTCATTGCCATTTACATCTCATATTTACAAAATAATGCCCTCGATTTCCCCTACAAAATTCTTGTCCCAGCCTCCATTACCCACCCGTTTAACCCTTCCATGCAAACAAATTTACATTCCAAAATGAAACTATACATATGTATTTGTATAAATAAATAATACCTATTTCCAACGTTTACCCCCTTTTTGGGGCAATTAGTTCACAAATCTTGGATCCAAGAGCATGAGCCGCCTACCGACGATATCAATCAGCAACCAACTCCCAGAAAAATTGGGACTGTATGCGCGACACAAGAATAGAAGAGAACAGATATTAAGCTCTTCTTTCCTCGATCTTGACAACATCCAAGACTGTTGCATTGCAGAAGAAACATCTATGGCAGTTTAAAAGATGCCTTGTTATGCAGCCATAACAAGACCTGTGGGAACAAGGGGCAAAGTGTGCATCAGCTTCACAGGTATAACAAATGCAGCAGGTATCATCATCAGCATCCGTTTCTCGCCCAGATACTCTTTCGATTTGTTGAAACTCGATACGGCTGTAAAGCAAGCTCAAAAATTTCTCAAGCTGCCCGAGTTTTCCAATATAAGCATCTCCTCTCGAAGTTCCAGCCTGGAAATCAGAGGGGTAAATTGAAGAAAATAGATCGTAGAGATCATAGAATATAGCATTAAGAAAAAATATCAATGCAAAATCACTTGAACGCTTCGTTAAACACCATCAATGAGAACAAATGAAAAGAAGAATCCAAAAGCACTCCAAATATAATTGTCTAAGGCCATCTCTGAGAACAAACGTTTGTATGTATTCTGCCATTTGGACACATCTTTTAAGAATAAAAACAAGCAAAAGCCTGCTAGTTTACATTATGAAGCATATACACAGAAAGGGAATGTAGAATACTAACCCAATTATAGTCCAAAAGATACTGGAACCCACAATGCACAGTATCAGGACAATCCATGCTCGCAAAGACGC
>CAODLS011522095.1:0-13656 GCA_948243855.1 Flueggea neowawraea
ATCTTAATGTTAATATAAATTACATTAACATTGGATAACATTAACACACAAATAATGCTAATATCCCCAAAGAATAATACTACACAAATATAGTATTAAACTCATGTATGCCAATTGGATACACAATGGACCTTTTCAAAAGTGTTAAAATAGAATTCATAAGTGGTCGTGCCAACTTATCAAAAATTCTATAAATCATACGACCTTAAAGTAGATCTCCCACTTCTTACGATCTCTCTTTGCAATGATGGTGATCTTGGACATACCAATTTCAAAACGTTCTTAACTCACTAGAATCTCTAAGTGTTTTCCCTCAAGACTTAGGGAATCATGTTTTCATGAAATTCTAGTATAGACCAATATCAGTGATGAGTATCATAATCTTTTATGAAGTAAGTGAACATTCAACACCATTGTACACTTAATGCACAATCAAATCTCCTTTCCGACCACAACCGTTCAAAAATATTCTCTTTTGAGAGTCATGCAAATTCTTCCTTAATTTGCACTATGTTCAATGCAACGTGGTTTTACTTCATTCGTATATTTATAATAAATTACAAATAAAAAGGGTGTATACGTACTCGCGTATTTTCTAAATAATTGAAATCTAATTTCAATTATCTAAATACGAACCACATTTACACGTTTTAAAAATAATAATTTTGGAAACTAATTTTTAAAATAATTCTTGGCAAAAAAATGCAATTTCTCACAATTTTTGAATACTATTTATACACCAATAAATTAGTAAAAAATATTTCAAGAAATCAAAACAATTGTGAAAAATATACTAAAAATTTCAGAAAATTCCAAAAATAATTCTGCCAAAAAAACACAAAAAATGGTGGTCGGTACAAGTGTCACGCGCTGACACGCGCCGTCCAGTTCATTCCCACGCGCGTCCATGTGCCTTCACGCGCTACATGCCCGGCTGCACAGTGCCGCCACGTGTGGCAGTCGCGTGGTGACACATGTCAATAAGACACATGTCAGAATCTGAATCGGCCACATGTCACTTTCTTAATGGTCCAAGTAGAACGATACGTACGCACATATGCCACGTGTCACCATATCAATGGTTAAACGTGATGACGTGTCGGACCAGTCAGCATGCCGCGTGTTGCATCCAGGTAACGCCACGCGTAACATACAAATATCGCAACGTGTTGGAGTAACATGCTGCCACGTGTTGACGCCATATACGTCCATGTGTCAACGTTGCAGAAAGCCACTTGTCGCGACTGCACAAAGCCACGTGTCGATATATAATTCACCCACGTTTTACATAGTCAACTTTGACCGTTTGACCGTGTGCCATGTGGGGAAATGTGATTGGTCCGTGTATCTTTTTTGGATCCTTCTTTATCCTTCTACCACTGCCACATATTGCTATCCGAGTGATTCGCGTGCAACCAATAGAAACGTGTCACATCATCATTTCTTATCAGATGAATAAATTCATCTGGGTATCGTCACTCAATATTTTTTGATCGGGTTTTTGTCAATTTGAATATCTTCTCGATGGAATTTCGCGATGCAATTTTGGCAGGTAACGTTTTGAAGGTCGCTGATCTCAAATCTTTTGTCGAAATTTTGAAATTCCAACTTTCAGAATTCGACTCCGGACGGACTCGAACCAAAAACGAAGTTCTAGACGGAAAGTCGAATACCAAAAAAATCATAGTATGCATTCTAGACAGAGGCCAACAATATTTTTAAAACATATTCGAAAAACTCATGTTGTCTCTGATACCAATGAAGGAATCATATACCGATTTAACTAATAAACAATATAATAAATATGTTCGACTTACTAACCTCGATTCCAGCAAAAGCTTGCAGCGGAACATGGCTAGTTCTATGTTGGTCTTACGAGCAAACCAAAGTTGAAATGTCAACGGGAGTGCTCGGCTGTTTCTTAGTCTAGATGCCACACATGATTTGTGCAGGCCTTAGGACATGAAGCTGAACCTCTCTCTCTCCTGGTTGAGAGCACTCCCTCTCTCTTTGTGTGAGTTTTGGTGTTGAATGAGAGGAAGGAGCAAAGCTCCTTATATAAGCCTCTAACGGGCTAACGAGCCTAATGGGCCTGATCGACCCATTTCATCCCTAACTCAATTGGGCTTGTCAATTGGCCTTGGTTCACGTCCTTGTTCACACCTTGAATAACCGAGTTTGATTTTCCTCAATTGGGCTTTCCAATTGGTATCGATCCAAGGTCTCAGTTCACATCTAGACCGACCAAGTTCGGTGCACCTGTCATGGGCGGACAACATTTTCCAACAACTATGTTAGTTGATCTGATTAGTGCATTTCTGTTTTGAATATCTCACTAATTTATGGGTGTTAACCTTTTTGTGATTTTGTTTCCCTAATAATAAGGATATTGAAGATATAAAAATAATTCAATAGACTTTCCAAATAAGAACTGGCTGAAAAGAGAAGCTAAATCAAGCAGATTTTTTTTTCTTTTTTGTGGATTATCATACATTCGGAGGTTTTGGTATTATTATCAATTACATAAGTTTTTCGTAAATCAATTACGTATGTGAATTGCATTATTAATTTGATTATACTTAATATTTTTTGCATTTTCATTCCCTTTTTAACTTCGTTGAGAGCAGTAATTTTATATGTTTATATTAAGAAACTAAATTTTAATACTGGTTCAATGACATTGTTGGAAAAAGCGTTTCGCCCATGACGGGCGAACCGAACTCGGTTGTTCAAGGTGTAAACCGGTACGATGAACCGAGTGCAATTGGCAAGACCAATTAAGTTGGGAATGAAATGGGCTCGTAAGCACGTTAGGCCCACGAGCCCATTTGGTGGATTATATAAGAAGAAGAAATCTTCTTCTTCTTCAACCATTCATTCCAACAAACACACAAAGAAAGAGAGAGCTCTCAACGGGAGAGAGAGAGTCGAGACCTCCTGACCCCGTGTCCTGCACTGATCCGCGTGGCATCTAGACTACAAATGAGAAGAGCACTCCCGTTGTTAATTCAACAGTGGTTTGCTCATGATACCAACATATGACATCGATCCTGGGACCGCTCTCTATTGCTAGTCGATCGTTCTTCAGCTCAAATAGAGGTTAGTAAGTCCAACCTACTTATGATATTATTTATTTAGTTGAACGGTATACGATCCCTTCATTGGCGTTAGAGCCAACACTTTTTTTTGAATATGTTTCAAAAATATTATTGGTTTCTGTCTAGGATGCCTACTGGATTTTTGTAATATTTGACTTTATGTCAGTAACGTCGTTTTTGGTTCGAGTCTGTCCAGACCCAAAAAATGAAAGTTGGAATTTTAAAATTCTGACAAAATATTTGAGATCAGTGACCTAAAAAATGTTACCTGAAAAAATTTTGTTTCGAAATTCCATCGAGAAGGTCGTCAAAATGGCGAAAACCCGATCGAAAAATACTGCGTGAGAAAATACAGATGACTTGTTCTTCTGATCCAAAATGGTGACATGGCACATTTCCATTGATTGCACGCGACCCACTCAGTGAGCAACACGTGGTAGAAGAATCAAGAAGATTATGTAACACACAGACCAATCACATATCGCCACGTGGCACACGGTCAAAGCAATCAAAGTTGACTGAGACTGAACGTGGACCAATGATACGTCTACATGTGGTGACATGCGGCGTCAAAACGTGGCATCGTGTGACATCTACACTTGGCGGAATGTGACAATGAAACGTGGTCTTGTCAAATGTTGACGCATGGCTTTTTGTGAAGGTGAAACGTGGCATAGTCTGGAAGCCACACGTGGCGGAGATGTGAAGCCACGCGTGGCGGCGTGTGGATGCGCGTATGGCCTCTTTTCAGCATGTGTCAGCTCGTGACACGTGTCCCGACCACCAAATTGTATAATTCTTTTGGCAGAATAATTAGTTGGACTTTTCTGGGATTTTTGGTATATTTTTCACAATATTTTGAGTTTTCAAACTATTTTTTCCAATTTTTGGTGTATTAAATAGTGCTCAAAATTTGTGAAAAAATTACATTTTTCTGCCAAGAATTATTTTTTGAAATTAGTTTCAAAATGATTGTTTTTTAAAAATGTGCAAATGTAGTTCTCATTTAGATAATTGAAATTAGATTTCAATTATTTGGGAAATACACGAGTACGTCTATACCCGTTTTATTTGTAAGTTATTATAAATATACGAATGAGGTAAAACCAAGCTGCATCGACCATAGTGCGAATTGAGGAAGAATTTGTACGACTCCCAAAAGAGAGTATTTTGGGACGGTGGTGGTCGTAAAAGAGATTTGATTGTGCATTAAGTGTACAACAGTGATAAGATTCACATACTTTATAAAAGATTATGATACTCATCATCGACATTGGTTAAATTATTGGTCTATTCTAGAATTCTGTGGAAACATGATTCCCTAAGTGTTAAGGAAATACACTTAGAGATTCAAGTGAGTAAAAACGAATTAAAATTGGTATGTCTAATATTAAACCATGATCGCGAAGAGAGATCGTGAGAAATGGGATATCCTGAGAAGTGGGAGATCCACTTTAAGGTTGTATGATTTATAGAGCTCTCGATAAGTTGGTAAGACCACTTATGAATTCTATTCTTACACATTGGATAATGATCCATTGTGTATCCAATCGCATGATATAAGCTTAGTGTCATATGAATATGTTTAATACTATATATGTGTAGTATTATTCTTTAGGGATACTTTATTAGCATTATTTTTGTATTAATGTTGACAAATGTTAATGTACGTATATTGACATTGAGATAGATTGTTTGGATTGCATGTTGGTTCAATAAATGGTGCTAATTTCATTTATTATTTTGGTTTATTATTGTGTTAATTTGCCTTAATTTTATGCAATATTTATATGTTGAATCTATTGTCCAATTATTGAGTTTATCTTAATAATTGAGATGACCAACCTGGATTCTCCTAAGTCATGTGGACTTTAAAAGTGAATCCAAATTGTTATTATTTACTGTCTATAAAATTAAATATAATAAAATTAAATATAATATAGTTAATTATTAAGACCGAGATGGTAAATATGCACCTAGTGTACATTTTGATTCAAAGTTTAATAAGAGGCTATGCTAGTTTAATTTTTTGTTGGATAGTAAATATATGTGTATTGCCATGCAAATTACTTATGTGCAACTATGTCTTATTGTTTGTCATGTTTATTTGTGTTATTCACTGCTTGTAAATTCGATTGATGTCGAATCATACAAAAGTGTATGTTAAGCTATGTTGAGCTTATGCGGCAACAATCATAAATCCTATATTATGAAAATCTAGCGTGTACACTAAGAGCTAAAGCTCGTGCCCCTTTGAATTTGGTTATGGAAGAATTCAACGAGAAGTAGTATACCACTCAACATGTTGGACTGAAATGTCTATTTACTAGTACCAAGATGCAATGTATTTTTAGTTTGCATTTAAGGAGCAGTTAGTTGGCGTGACACTAACTAAGCTTGTGGTCTTTGATCATTTACACTGATACTTGTTATAAATGTTTTAATCATGTGAGTTGAGACGTAAGGCCTATATGATTAGAGAGCTTAGTGATACTTATCATTGTTTGATCAAGGACGATGTTCAAATGGTTATTCACTTCTTACCTAGATGTTAGGAGCAAATCAAGTTGCACCTAATCCATGTTTTATCTCATTCATGAGATCATGAAGAATTCGATAATGTTTTATTCTATTGGAGAAATTCCAAAACAAAGGTGAGAAAAAAAGTTTAAGAACCTTAAGTCCTTAAAAAGTGACTAATCAGACAGAATTTTGAGGAAATCCTAGAACATGAATAATGCCGATATTTTGTAAGTGAAATGTTAAAAACCAAAGGCGCATTATATGTAAGATAATGCACCTTTGAGGGTATGTTACTCAAATTCATGCAAGTGAGACGAGTTACCTTATTCAATGTTCATATTTGAATTTTGTTATTGGTTGACGATTAATTCAACTTTAAGGATCCTCATAATGAAGTTGTGACGTGACTTCATTAGGTATCAACTAGTTCTAAGAAGGAACAAGTTGAGTGTGCAAGGAAAAACTTGAAAGTAGGAGTTCAAGGATTTGGCATGTGCAAATTAGCTTTATACAAAAGCTAAACCTTTTCTTGTATGAGATTCTGTCGTGATCTTATTGAAGTTTGCCTTCAATTTGTGTTCTAACAATTATGGTATTTGTTAGATCTTATTTGAGTGGAAGATTAATTTGGCATTAAAAATGGTTTCTTAGTTAAGATATACAACCTAACTATTGGAAAACCTAGTTTACATTTCTTGCTTCACGTGGTCATAAGGGATTATGTGAAGTTAATGCACACAACTCAACCACTTTAGCAAAATCGAGTACATCGATTAGCTTAAGTGAGAGTATTAGGAAATTTTGTAAGTTTAAATTGTCTAATTGCAAGCATTGCAAAGAGAGAATATTAGAGAGAAAGCCATTTCAAAAGGCACTTCGAGCTAAATTCCAATTGCTATTAATCCATTTTTTGATATTTGACATCAAAAAAATAAGAGGGCAAAGATAATGCCTACTACTTCATCACATTCATATATATGATTGTAGAATGTGCAGTTATATCCATTTGATTCTTCATAATTAATAATGGTCAAGTTTGTTTGTGCTTCTTGATTGTTCATACTTCTTGAAAATCAAGATGAGAGACGAATAAAGCTTTGTAGATCGAATTTATGTGATGAAAGAGAAATGAACATTAATTGTTTATTTCTAGATCTCTAAGTTCATTACTTATATATCTCATGCGTTATGAATTGGTTGAGTGTATGACATAAATCACTTGGAATCAAGAGATATATCGCCAATATCCATAATACCTTAGTTGAAAAAACTAAGAGGTGTAAGGTTTTAAATACCTTACTGTGTCAAAATGATACAATCATAGTGGGATAATGAGAAATTGGCATAGTAACGAGTTATAAGAAGTCACATTCCTTGGGAATAGATTTCTCAACTGAGATTAGGAAAGTAAAATCTTTTATTACTATGAGATTCAGGAATTATGAGCTCTCAGGATCACTCCATCCGAGCGGAAGAATCCTTGAGGAGGATGAGGGATGAGGAATAAAGTTGAAAAATGTGATGTGAATTACATCCTTGTGTTTTAAAATATGAAGAGATCGATCCAACCGATTATTTTCTCTTTCTCCGAAAGGGATACATCGACTTGGGTAATGTATGCTTAGGTTTTAAAATATCAAGAAATCAATCCAAACAATTGTAATCTCTTTCTCTGAAAGTAATGCATTGATAAGTCTTGAAGTGATTCAACTTTTATATCATCTACCTCAAATGTGTGCAGATGTTCTTGATTCTGAGTTTAGTGGTAGCAAAATTCCTATTTCTAGTGGGAGTAGAAAATCTTTATCCTAGTGGGAGTTCCTATAAGGAGCTTGAACCCACTTGGAGCATCAAGATTCTTGTTTTCCAGTGGAAGTAGGGAACTTGAACCCAGTGGGAGTAGTTTTTTGAAAATGCATAAAACTAAAATGGATGAAGTCTCACGACAACATTTCTTTGATAAATGAATTGATAGTGATTCTTTTTGGTAAAGTCTCATGACGACATTTTTTCGATAAATAATTTGATTGTGATCCTTTTAGTAACCCCACAAGTCAAGAACGAACATATGAGTATGTCAAAGGTTCACTCATCCCAATGAAATTTGTATGGATTAAGGCAATGAAAATACAAATGACATTTGAGAGATTAAACCTTATTTAAGAACTAGTTAATCTACCCAACGGGTGAACACCTCTTGGAGTAAGTGGATATATGAGTGATATATCGAGTAATACATCGATAATCGTTGAAAGGGATTTACATAACAAGATTGGCAAGTCCACATTGTTGAAATATTTACCTTTATTGAATAGACTTTGGCATTTGGGCTAGTCTATACCTCGATCTACATCAAGAGATGTAGAGACTCCTTTTTTCCTCAATAATGAATCTGCAGTAGAAACCTATAAGGTTTAACCTAATGGTTTCATCGTCAAATTCTCGATAGAGAATTTGGAAATGAAATCTATAATGTTTAAACTAATGATTTCATTGTCCAATGTATGACCTTTGACATTCTTCAAGAGAATGGTACATTCATATTTGTTATGATAATACCATGTATTTTAATCTTGTCATTCTAATCTTGTGTAGACATCACACTTGTAACTAGAAATGGTCTAGCGTACTTGAATGACTCCAAAGATTGGTTGTGATCCAACTTTGAGATATATGATATGGTAGACCTTGGAGTCAAACTCCAGCAGATCGTTCAAGTAGATTGTTATCCCTCTTCAAGTGAGATGAATCAACAAAGTACTTAAATAATTTAAGATGTAGAAATGCATAACCTTTAGATCCCGTAACTAAGAGCAAGTATCTTAGCAAGTGCGTGTGCCCACAAACTATATGAAAAGAAGAATGTGTAAGGAACATTCTTCATACGAATGTCATGTGAATGTCTTTTGTAATATAGAGTACATGTGTTGATTACAAGATTCTGTCTTGTATTAAATGTCTAGGTGTGTGACATTCCTAGAGTTTGCTAAGTTGTCAAGTTAGCTAGCAAACATAAATCCGACACATAAATAGGGTGTTAAAAAGCAGTGAGCGAGATATTTGAATAATTTAGAGGCACTGCAAGGCACTGTGAGACACAGTTGCAACTCCACATAATGATATGGACTATAAGGAAGTCCATGTATGGTTATGTGCTCTTACCTGACTGAAAGGCCGCTCCACGTAATAGTGATGAACACATATAAGTGTGGCAAAAGAAGCTGAGACTATAGCTTCGCTTATCTGCAGTGCAATAAGAAGGTTGGCTATTACGTGGAATGATCCACTTAGCACTAACCACTTAAAGAACCTACGACAGTCATTAATGACAGTCGACCTCGATTACTTAAGGATCGAAAAGATCCATTATACGTCTAAGCAAATCGAGATGAAGTATCATTTTGTGAATGACATGGTTGCACTAGGATAAGTGAATTTTGAGTGCAAGTTTCACTTGAAGAAGTGAACTTGAAATGTAAGTCCATGTGAGACGAGATCGTAATATTTGTTAATAAAAACCAATAAGGAATAAGTTTCTTAAGACCCGCATGGCATGCGAAATGTGTAATCCCTTAAAACATGATTTTTAATAAGATCTTTGTGGGAAATACACGAGCACAAATTTTAAGAGTTGACATTTGTTGTAACTTTGAGTGTGAAAGCATGTTGGACAGAGAAGCAATTCACTCACACGGGTGTTTACCTTAGTTTTCCCAGTTCATTGGGGAAGAACTAAGATGAGGTCGGTTTTGAACGTAGAGAGAGATCTTGAACACGTTCATAATCAAGATGTCGTTTTGCATTTTATAGTCATGAGTTCATTGTAAAATAGCAAGAAAAAGTCGTATGTAAAGAGTCATATGCTATAAGATGAATTCATATGCCAATCATTAAATGATCAGATGTTAAAATTGAGATACTTTTAGCATATTCTGTCTTAACACCAGAAGTAATCCTGTCAAGTGTGGATTAAGGTTAGATGGCTAAATGCATCGTAACCGAAGCTTCTGTGTGGTGTTTATAATGTCGTATAAACATGTGTTCCTCTAAGGGAAGGAAAGAACACTACAACACATGATCATACCATGTGTATTATATACACGACCATAGGGATGAAAAAGATTGATAAACAATCTCACTTTTCCTTGTGTGAGACCCTATCATGGACATGTGGTTCTCGGTAATACCTACCCTTATAACCCTTAACACATTCAAAACATATAGCTAAGTTTGTCTACTCTAGCTTGCCGTTAATGGTCATGATTGATTTGACCAAGTGTGTCAAGCTGGAAAAGTAAACTTAGCTATGTGGATTGTCTGGTGTAAGATGGGAAGTTTGTTTCTAGACACATTAGTACTAGTCTCAAAAGTTTGCTTAGTCGACTCTTTTGTAGTGTGGCACATGATGTGTGAACTTTGAGTAAAACTTTCGTGAGATTGAGTAGTTCGAAAGCAGCAATTGTGTGGTTACAAACTAGGAAAAGACATGCGTTCCAACAGTCTATGTTGCTGTTGCATATACTTTGGCAGGATGAAACTGTTCTGCAAGAGACGCCTACTAGCAGGATTGGGTTAAGAACTGTTATATAACTCTAACAGGTGTATATCAATTAAGCTCTCATCGTATGCTGGTCGCGCAGTCTATTTGCTTGTATGACACGAGATCATTATCATGATTGGTTGTAGTTCCATCATGATCCATGACGAGTTATGATTCCATCATGTTCAAGTGAGAGATGTTGGAAAAAACGATCTGCCCATGACGGGTGAACTGAACTCTGTTGGTTAAAGTGTAAACTGGGACGATTAAACAAGTGCAATTGGCAAGACCAATTGAGCTATGAATGAAATGAACCCGTAAATCCGTTAGGCCCACGAGCCCATTTGGTGGCTTATATAAGAAGAAGAAATCTTCTTCTTCTTCTTCTTCTTCTTCTTCTTCTTCTTCTTCAACCATTCATTCCAACAGACACACACAAAGAGAGAGCTCTCAACGGGAGAGAGAGAGAGGTCGAGGCCTCCTGACTCAGTGTCCTGCACCAATCCGCGTGGCATCTAGACTGCGAATGAGACGAGCACTCCTGTTGTTAATTCAACCGTTGTTTGCTCGCGAGACCAACATATGACATCGATCCTAGGACCACTCTCCGCTACTGGTTGATCGTTCTTCAGCTGGAATCAATGTTATTAAGTTGAATTTATTTATTATACTGTTTATTTAGTTGAACGGTATACAATTTCTTCACAAATTAACCTATTTCAAAGTAATTTTATTTTGTGAAAATATAAAAAAATATTAAAAATAAAAAATTCAGTACACTAATTCAAAGAGTGCATTACATATTTACAGTGACAAAAAAATTTTTATAAGCATATGGATCTAACTTTTAAATTACAAACAATTTTCTTCAAATTACAAGCATGTGATTTTATTTTTAAACTTATGAAAGCACTTTGTTTTTGTCCTTCTTACTTTGTGTTTTTTTTTTTAATTTCTTGTTTATTTTTTGTACTATTTTAATTTTATTTTGTTTTTATTCGATTTTCAATTTTATTTTTCAGAAATCAACTCCCTCTCATTTGATTTACAAGTCTACAAAATGATTTTTATTTATTTTATTTTATTTTCATTCTGTTTTTATTTTGTTTTCAATTTGTTTTCTTTTTCGTGTGTTTTTAATGAACTCTCTCTTTTTTGGTTTTATTTTTTACATATAATATGAATATTTTTATTGAAAATAAAATAAAAACAACAAAAAAACAACAAAAAAATATCATATAATTAGTATATTTAATAAAAAAATAAAAATAGAAAACGGAATAAAAAAATAAAACTAAGTGGTTTAGTTCTCTTTTTTTACATATGTTGTGCATTTTTTAAGTTGAAAATAAAATTGAAACGAAAACAAAACCAATAAAAAATCGCAGATAACATAATAGATATTTGTGAGACTGAGGCTTTTGGGTCATGTGCGTGAAGCATCCAAACTTGGAGACTATATGCTGTAAATAGAAAGAATAAACTTGAGGCCGAAAATGAGAACTGTCGTGTAAACAACCAAACTTTTCATTGTGCCAGGGGTATATTTGTCATTCTAAAACTCTACAGTCAAGACCAAGCGATCCAATGCTCATAGATTGTTCGAAGAAATGTGTGAGCGAAATCTTGTGTTTCAGTCCGCTACGATTTCTGGGCATGATCAGTCTGGTGAGAGTTTCTTGGCAAATTAATTAATTGTTCGCTAAATTACGGGTTGTACCTAATGAGTTTTATATATGGGTTACTAATGCCTGAGCCGTTCTTTAGTCCTGGGATGGAAGGCAAAAGGTTCATGCTCATACGTTGAAATTTGGATATGAATGGTTTCTTTTGTTTCAAATTCACTTATTAATCTGTATATGAAATTTGGGCGATGCATAAGTATGTAATTTGAAGCCATTTTTCGTATTTTCTCATCATCCTAGATGAGTACAGGATTGAGTTGAACACAGAGACTACCTAACAATCATCTGTCCTCTTCGTTGATTGTTTAATTGTCATCTTGTACTTGAGGACCTTTGCTGCTAGAAGGACCATAAACCTTGCAACAACCAATGTACTATATAAAATTGACCAAGCTCAAACCTGCAAGAAGCCAATAATAGTAATCTAAATGTCCTTTGTTGATTTTACTTGAAACCCAGCTTTCATGTCCTGTTCTTTTAGTCAAATCATTCACTGTGTTCACTATAAAACTTGACACCAAGTTTGCAGCTGATAACCCCAACTCAGAGCGAAGTGGCTACACTACACATACTTTTCGATAACTCAGTATACTAGAATTCATTCTGGCCGATGGCATTGAAGGTCTCAGTCAATCCACTAAAGATGTAATATGGCAATAGCCACATTGCAGATATATCCAAAACAGCTTTCGGGTTATCTACAAATCCTTCACTGATAGCATTTTCGCGACGGACACCCTCTAAGATTGCGAGTGATGCTATTGAAGCTGCTGAGAAAAAAATTCCGATTCTCATTCTTTGCATTATACTAAGACCAACAGGTTTTCCCTTTATTTTTGATGCGAAAGGCATAATGACACGGTCATATAGAGCAACCCAAATAACTAGAGTAACAATCATGAATGCAGTGAAGGAGCCTGCAGGAATTTCAAAGTTCGTCATGATAGGTCGATCCAAGGTGGATGCTTGAAGCACTGCAAAAGAGCCTTGCATTATTGTAACAGATACCAAAACCCCTGTTGACCATATAGGCACTATTTTGATCAACCTCCTTAACTCTTCAACTTGATCCACTGTGCATAGACTCCAAGGATCGGAGGCTTTCCCCTCTGCTGTCAAGGCTTCTTCAGGATTTGTAATTATGCAAGCTTTGTTTAGAAACCTGTGACTATAAGCAACTTCTCTTTGATTCCATGAATAAAGATTGCACAAGAATATTAGCATATAACGATGACATTACCTTAAGTTTTCAGTTGGCACAAGAAGCTTTGATCCATTTCTGTGATGATACTTCACATTCGTGGAATCGGAAGATACTTTGACATGTTTATTTCTGTAAGAGGCCACAAGAACTTGAGCAAAGCCGGTAAACAGACTCGAATCGGGTTTGGACTTGACGTAAAAAGGAGAAGCCAAGAAGAACGAAAGAGCTGACAAGATCATTAGCAACACGGGAACTCCATAACCAACTTTCCACCCCATGGAATCTTGAATATACACAATGCAAGTCATTGCAATAATTATTGAAACCGAGACCAAAACGTAGTACCAACTGAAGAAGCTTTGAAACATTCTTCCATTATTGTCATTGTCACTTTTGCTCAACTGCTCTGCTCCGAAGGCTAAGGAAGATGATCTTATGCCTCCAGCTCTCCAACAGACATGAAAGCAAAAGATGAATATAAAAGCAAAAGCTGTAATGTCGTCGCAGATTCACAGCTTCTGTCAAATTGGTCACAAGGTTTTGGCCTTGCTTGTGGAATCACAAGGTTTAAAGAACATTGTTATTAATTGGAGATCCCAACATGTT
>CAODLS011522105.1:0-17282 GCA_948243855.1 Flueggea neowawraea
ATGGGGCTTATTCTTACTCAGGAAGAAACTGGGAGGCATGTCAGAATGCTTACCCATGAGATCAGAAGCACTCTTGACAGAGATACTATATTGAAGACCACCCTTGTGGAGTTGGGTAGGACTTTAGGCCTGGAAGAATGTGTACTATGGATGCCACGGACTGATTCCGATATGCAACTTTCTCACACCTTAAATTATCAGATACAGGTTGGATCTACTGTGCCTACGAACTTGCCATTAGTTAATGAAGTCTTTAACAGCCCTAGAGCAATGCGTATCCCGTACACCAGTCCATTGGCTAGGATCAGACCTCTTGTTGGTCGATACCTTCCACCAGAGGTTGTTGCCCTCCGTGTTCCCATTTTACATCTCTCAAACTTTCAAATTAATGACTGGCCTGACCTCAATTCAAAAAGCTACGCTGTCATGGTTCTTATTCTCCCCACGGACAGTGCCAGGAAGTGGCGGGACCATGAACTGGAGCTTGTTGAAGTCGTTGCAGACCAGGTCTTTGATGGTTCTATTGTTCTGTCAGTGCCAGGATAGCAGTTCTTTTAGTGTTTATACTGATGACTGAACTCATGTCTGAATTTGTACAGGTAGCGGTAGCTCTGTCACATGCTGCTATTCTGGAAGAGTCTATGCGAGCACGCGATCAGCTCATGGATCAGAATGTCGCGTTAAAAGCTGCCCGTCGAGAGGCAGAAATGGCCATTTGTGCCCGCAATGATTTCCTTGCTGTCATGAACCATGAAATGAGAACTCCAATGCATGCAATTATTGCTTTGTCTTCTCTTCTTTTGGAGACTGAGCTTAGTCCAGAACAAAGGACAATGGTCGAGACTGTGTTAAAGAGTAGCAATCTTTTAGCAACTCTGACCAATGATGTTCTTGATCTTTCTAGGCTTGAAGATGGTAGCCTAGAGTTAGATATTGGAACATTTAATCTTCTAGAGGTTTTCAGAGAGGTGAGAAACTGACTCTTACATATTACTAACAAGTAACACCCTACCTTTTTTACCGTAACCTTTCAATCGAGGTTCTGCAACAAATTGTTTATTTTTCTTGATTCAATGCAGGTTGTTAATTTGGTGAAGCCCATTGCTTCTGTAAGGAAGCTATCGATGAGTTTGAGTATGGCCCCAGATTTGCCCGTATGTGCCATTGGTGATATGAAACGACTTGTGCAGACCATTTTAAATATTGTTGGGAATGCAGTAAAATTCACAAAGGAGGGTTATGTTTCAATCATAGTTACTGTTGCAAAACCAGATTCCTTAAGAGACTGGCGGCCTCCTGAATTTTATCCTATGCCAAGCGAAGGCCACTTCTATTTGCGCGTGCAGGTTGTTACCATTGACCTCACTCTGATAACTGAATGCATTTATCATCAGTTCTACTTTCTATAATATAAATGTCCCACGTTGAGGCATCTCTTGGCTGGCAAAAGTTATGAAAGAATACCAATTTTACAAGTTTCGTCAACGTTCTTTGTCCTCTAGCATTACATTCCTCTGTTCTGTGTGCTCTTTCATGAATAAGTGAAAATTAATTTTTCAACATGGCAAATATGGGCATTGCTGTGCTGGTAGAGCTGATATATTGATATGCCTCTCTTGTTTGGTGAAGGTTAAGGATTCAGGCTGTGGTATCCCTCAGCAAGATATTCCACTGTTATTCACCAAATTTGCTCAGCCGCGAAGTGGGTCTAACAGAGATATTGGTGGTGTTCGGCTTGGACTAGCCATCTGTAGACGGTAATGCTGGAAAACACCACTCTCTGCAATGCCATCAAAACCCATTTTTTCTTTTCATATTTATATTCTTTGACTTGGACATGATCTGCTACTGCTTATGCGTTGTACATGATCTTGTTTTCCTCTTCAGCTCACAGTTTCTTGTAACTCTCTCTGCTATCAGATTTGTGAGCCTGATGGGAGGACATATTTGGATCGAGAGTGAAGGCCATGATAAAGGTACAGTAGCTACATTCATTGTGAAACTAGGGCTCTGCAACAATCCGGATGATTTGTCAGTTCACCAAGCTGTGTACAGAGGACCAACAAATCACAGAAGTGCTGAACTTTCTGTACACAAACCAATGTTCAGGGATGATGATGGTATTCCCTCCTCCAATCCACGATATCAAAGAAGTCTTTAGATACATTCATTTCGCTAAATTCAATTGCAGAAGCCTTGTCACAATAATCTGGGTTATGCTTCCCCTTTTTTCTTTCGTAAAATCTAAACATATATAGGCCGTAGTGTAGGACAATATGGGCTGTACCCAAAATTTTAGAACAATATTTTTTTTCCTTGAATCAAGAACGTGGATGTAAAGATACTGAATGGCAAGAATCCGGCATTTCCGATGACACGTGGCAGTAGGCTATTGGGGGCCAAAAACAGCTGGCTCCAGCGTAACCGACCCAAAAAAAATTGCCGTTACATTCAACTGCCAAAACACTCCACAAAATCCCTCCGCATTCACTTTCTGCGCCGGCTTAAATTGCGGCAGCGCAACAATGTTCGCCGTGGTTCTCACTTTCTTGGCCCTAATCAGAGCCGTCAATCTCTCTTTACTCTTTCTTGATCAGATCAGAACCGTCGAATCCCTAGAAAAAGATCAAGAAAGAGAAACAAAGAGATGACCATGGAGACCACGAAAGTTCTAGAGATCAACTTGATCTCCGCCCAAGGTCTAAAGCCACCGCCCGGTAACCTGCGCCGTACGCAAACTTACGCCGTCGTTTGGATCGACCCGACCACTAAGCTCCGGACCCGAATCGATCGACTTGGCAGCGAAAACCCTAGTTGGAACGACAAGTTTCTCTTCAAAGTAACTCCCGAATTTCTCTCCCGTGAAACTTCTGGTGTCTCCTTCGAAATCTACGCCGTTGGCTGCCTCCGAGACCACCTCATCGGTACAGTCCGATTCCTCGTGAACAACCTCCCGCTTTTGCCGGCGAGCGACGCCATAAAATCCCCATCTGTTATCGCTCTACAGGTTCGGCGACCTTCCGGAAGGTTCCAGGGGGTTCTGAACATCGCACTTGTGTTGAATGACGGGTCAGAGTTCTCGGCGCTAAACGGTGCTTCGGCGATTGGTTATCGTGATTTGATGGGAGAGTGTTTACGTCAGCGACGGAGGGGGCGGGAGGGGAAGAAATCGAATTTGGTGGTGATGAGCGGAGAGGAGAGTTCTTGTAGTGATTCGGAGGAGCTATCGGACGGTGCGGATTCGACGACGTCCTCTTCATCTGCGGCATCGACGGCGTTGAGGGATTGGAATTCGGTGAGGGATTTGGCGGGAAATTTTTTGGATCGGATGGTGGAGGTTTGTTCTGTGGGTTGTTGAATCAGAGAAGGTACTCGCTTTGTTTCTCTGATCTGAACCCTCAGATTTGTCGTGGGTCGCAGAAGGAGAACCGATGAACGGTTGGTAGAGGTTCGTGTTAGGGAGTTGAAAAGTAGTGGTAACTGACGGTCAAGATTGATTCTTTTTGGGCAAATTTGGGGGAGAATCACAACTGCTATGAATGACTTGAATTTTCGTTGAATCAAATGGTAAGGCTAGCTGCTCTGCTTGTTGTTTCCTTCTGTTAAGGTAAATTTTTTTGCATAAGCTGAGAATTTGATAGTCAGGAGTAGTGGAAATGATGAAATTTATGACAATTAACAGTTAATTGTGGTTTAATGGACAAAAACTTGCTTCTTTTTCAGTTCTTCGGCAATGGATTTGGCACCTCAATATAGTAATGGAATGGTGGAACCATCTTCGTAATGATTCA
Source organism: Flueggea neowawraea (assembly GCA_948243855.1). NCBI lineage: Eukaryota > Viridiplantae > Streptophyta > Magnoliopsida > Malpighiales > Phyllanthaceae > Flueggea > Flueggea neowawraea. The sequence continues at coordinate 3,792 of CAODLS011522105.1, forward strand.
ACTTTCTACTAAACTTGGGCCATGATATGATGTTGTTTTGCACACTGAACTGTACGCAACCTGGTTATTAGCCCACCAAGTCCTATGGGCTACCATAGAGTGGCATCCAAAATTCCTTTGTTGATGCAGCAAAACCATCAATTAACAACCCCTGATAAGCATTTCCTTTTCATTTTGATCAATTAATGATATTTATTAGAATGTTATAAAAGAAAGTGAGTTGACTTAAAAGCATGACAGTTGAGAAAGAAGAAGAATAGGAGAGATGGGAGGAGGAAATAAGTGAGAGGAAGAGTGGATCTTATAGGCAAGGACCAGCAGCCTTGTGATTTTGATTGACGAACACCCACGCCCTCCCAATCCCCACACTTCCTTTGTTTTTTTCGACATGAAATCCCCACACTTCATTAACTACTTGGAGTCTACCACTAGGCCTCGAACACCCTTAGTTTTCCTTTTCTTCAATTTCATGATTAGAATGTCATACTCCCGTTAATCAAACTACTGCTACAACTTCACAATCAATATGTAATGAATGAATGAATAGGAAAGTAGATGGGCGATAAAGAAGGTTTTGAGGCAAATAGGGTTTAGTTTATGATATGTTTGGTGTTTGTTGTTTTCCTGATTTTAGCGTTACCTATTATTGATTATTTATGGGAATAAAGAAAGAGGCCCTTCCTATACACTGGTCACTGGTGAGTATCAATTCTAGAAGCTTGAAATTCAAAATGTCATTGATAATATGGCTTACTCGCTTAACCATAGATATAGATATTAGATTGTGTGCGCACATCGCACGGCGTTTTCAAAGATTTTTATATATTTATAAATTCTTATTTGAATTTATTAATTTTATGAAAGTGATAGAACATAGACAGACAATACATTGCAATTAGTGATTGAAGGGTATGAATATTGTTAAAATCAACCTGTATGGACGTTTTTGCTTGTAGATTATTGTCCTTTGAATTTCTATTAATGATCTTGGACTGAGTTCCGGAAGAAGAAAAAAAATTGAAGGGTAGATTATAAATTGAAAGGTTAGGAAGTTGAATAGTCCCTGTGTGTCTCTACTAACTACTATAGATGCCCTTAAGAGGTTCCTTGCTTATGTTCACCAAGATATGAGGTGCGCTAATGATCACACAATCTCATTTCCCAGGTATAAAATAAAAATGATCAAACAATCCTTCCTTGTATTATATGTGCTCTGCTCCAACATTCTTTTACTGTTTTCTGTTTGCTGCTACAACCTAATCTGCATAACATATTACTACTTTAAAATTCCAACCTTGTAAACTCTTTTCAAGTCTCTGCATTTTAAGACTGCCTTGGGGGATTGAAAAGAGGCCTGTTTGAGCAACTGAAAGAGATTACCTGCGCTTGAAGTGTCTCCAAATATTGGATGGCTTCATCAAGCATTGAAGTTTTGTCCTCCTTACGAAGACAAATACTAAAAGTCAAAAAACATGAAAATACAAAAGTTATCAACCTTCAGTTACTACGTTCTATTTAATATGTATATGCCTCTCATGACCAAAACCATATACACTAGATGTGGGTTATGTCGACAGTTTCAAAAGAACAAAAAAAAAAGAGAAGATGTCGGTTGTATCGGTATCATGTATTTGTTCTTTAGAAGCATTGTTAATGAAAGTGATTTTTTTTTGTATCCAATTTCGGCAGTCGCCGGCTAAGAGGGTTAAAAAACCCTAGGACCACCAAAGCCTGCAGAGAGCGAGAGAGAAAGGGCTTTAGCTGTTAATGAATTGTTACTTTGGATAAGGACTAACTCAAAACATATAAATTATAAAATGTAAAATTTATTTGAGTCGGTTTAGTGTTTATTCCGGAAAATTAATAGGTGAATTATTTATTTCGTCTCTATATTATAGTATATTAACCATTTTTGTCTCCCAATTTTAAAAAGTCTCCTACTTCATTTTTACACGCTGTTTTTACAAACTAACGGAACACATAAAAGGACTTTTTACCCCTGCTAAATCAGAATTTTGACTTCCTCTCCCTCTACTTTCATTCTGTCTCTCTTTGAGGCTCTATCACTTTTCGTTCTCTCACTTCCCGTGTCTCTCTCCCTCGTTCCTCATGTCTTCCTCTCCTCTGCTTCCGACACCCAGACCCAGAACCATCGCCTCCACCACATTTGCTTCCTCTCCTCTTCTTCGCTCTGCCAAACCCAGAACCATTGCTTCCCTCTCTCACGCCGCCGCTTCTTCCTTTCTCTGTACACTCCTTCAAAACGTCGCTGCCACCGATTCCTCTATCCATCTTCTTCCTCACACCACTGCCGCCACCACATCTGCTTCCTCTCCTCTGCTTCCCACACCCAGACCCAGAACCTCTACTTCCCTCTCTTACAACGACGTCGCTTCCTCTCTCCGTCCACTCCCTCAAAATGACGACGCCACCGTCCTTCTCACTCTCTCTCCGACGGATTCGAATCCGAGATCTGGAGACAAGACCAGAGAGAGAGAAGATCGATCAGGGAAAGCGAGGCATCAGAGAGAGATCGACGGAGGTGAGATTCCCAGAAGATTGTATTTTTTGTAATTTTTCAGAGGCATCGACGCCGCCACCATTTCCAGGTTTCTGTAATTTTTTTTATTATTTGAATTTTCTATTGTTGAGTTTTGATTTACAAATGAATGAATTTCTCTTATTTTAAGTTTTGAATTAGAGATGAATTGATTTTTTGTTTATTGAAAATGGATAGTTGTGATGGTGTGTTGATTCAGGTTTTGGGGTTTTGATGGTGGCAGTGATGCTTTGTTGCTTCGGTTGCTTTGGGTTCAGGGTTTCGGTGGTGGTCGGCGATGGTGATGCTTTGTTCTGTTTTGGGTTTTGATTTGTTTTATGAAAAGAGATGAAATGGGTGAGGAGGGAGATGTTAATTGGTGAATTTAGTCACATTAATTTTGATTTTAGTTGAGCATTTTGTTGTGTTTTTATGGCAGATGTGTGTGTGAGAGAGAGATATGAGAGAGAGAAAATCAGTAAGCAGTGAGAGCAAAATGGTCTTTTACAACATATGGTATGTCTCCCACAGGCCAGTCAACAATATTGACGTGTTTTGTTTGCTTGCAGAAACGGCGTGTTTGTAGCGGTAAAGTAAGAGGATTTTTAAAATTAGGGGCCGAAAATAACTAATACACTATAATAATAATTCACTTAAAATTAATTGAACGGATACATCTTAATAATAAAATGCACATGGAATTTGACCACATCGCTACCTTCTAAAAATACTAAAAGTGGTGATTATTTAGTGAATATACATATGACATATTCATTATTCAAACATATTTAATTTTAAAAAAACGTGTTAATATACATATAACATATTCATTTGTTAAACACAATACTCATTAACACAATTGGCTCAAGGGGAAAAGGGTCCCTTTCTCCTTACCTGTCTTCTCTTTAGCTATAATTCTTGTGTTAGACAGACATTATTGTGATCTTTGTCCATTTAATTGTGTCCAGTTGGACAAAATACAACAAAAATAAGCAAGGAAATTCATGCGTTTTTTTTTAAAAAAAAATGGTTAGTTTTTATGTATCTATATATACTCCCATTTGTTACCAGGGTAACTAATTTACACACACACTCCCTAACCATTTCCTTGTATATCTTCACTGATTTCGACTTTGCAGAGGATTTTCAAAAGATTCCCGACACTCCTTTACTCATTGTTTTCTTTCAGGTCTCACCGCTCTAGCCTTCGCGGGAACGATTATGTATCAATAAGTTTAAGAATTAGAGTTGTTTTTTTTCTTTTGGTTTCCAAGTATGAAAAACTGGGAATTAGCAAAGCCACACAAAATGCAGGATGCTGGGTTTGGTTGAGCACTCAGTGGGGGTACTTTGGTTTGACATATTGCTACTCAAAAAATTTGGTGAACCCAATTGCATGACTCAAGAATTTGCAATGATTTTGTTTAGTAATTAAACCATGTGTTGTCTCTATCCTTGGATTACATGCTCCACCAACTTCCTTTGATTGTCCCTTTTCCTATCATGTTTAGCAGTTTATTAGGTGGTGAAAGGCAGACTGAACTATCAAAAGTTGGCCCATTGAGTCACCTCATTAACTCCACTACCAATTGTTTCACTTAGCATATATGCATATTATTAAGGGAAAATAATTTTGGAGTCCTTGAAATATGACCCAATTAGATGCATGTCCTCGTGTTTTTTTAGTAAGCATATTCATCCTTCACACTGGATTTTAACTACCGGAGTTAACAAGAGTGAAGGTTTACGAAGTTACCCTCTCGTAAATTCCAAAACCACAATCTTTCGTCTCAGTTTTTCTCTCTCTCTCTCTTGAAACCCTCTCTCTCTCTCTCTCTCTCTCTTCTCTCTCTCCCACATTTTCAAACCATCATCCACAGATGAATCAAAATCACAGATCTAATTCACAACTCTAAAAACCCTCTTCCTCTCATCATCTCCAAATCTAAATGAAAACTCTAAAAAACCTCCTCTCTCTCTCTCTCTCTCTCTCTCTCTCTGATTCTTGATTCTTCACTTTCCACAAATCGTGGCGTTAAGATCCACAAATCTCAGCCCCTCGTCGTCTCCAGAAGTATGGCTTTGTCCTCTAGCCCTTTCTGCTCTATCTCCACAAATTGCGGCGTAGTTCCCGGAAGGTTTCACGCCCCCGCCATTTTTCGACGAAGGCACAGTGGAGAAGGAGGAAAAAATAGCGAGAGCGTATGAAGAGCTGTACGGTCCGGCGTATAGTGGACTCTAAGGTGAAAAAGACGACATCTTTCGGGAAAGCGAAGAATGAGAAAGTGCGAGATGGGTTTGAGAAGAGAGTGGTGGTGGGTGACAAGCAAGGACAAGTGGGTGTTGGTGTCGGGAAGGCTAAGGAATTTTTTTAGTTCTCTTTGATTTCTTGGTTCTTTGTGGGAGAATTTTGACTTTGATTTGGGTTCATTTGAGTAGGAGAATTTAATCTGCAATCTAATTATTGGTATCTGTTGATAGAGGTCTTACATAGCTAAGGATTTTAAAAGTGGTTGATTCTTTGATCGGATGAAATCAGTAATGAAATTAGAACTTAGTCATGGGAACGAAACAATGTGATCTAGATGATGTATTTTTCTATTTCCTTGAAATTTCCAGCTTGTGATCTAGCTGGATGTTACTTGCTAATGTTCGTTTTTTTGTTTGGAAGGAATTTAATGTCTCCTCTTACTGTAATAACTTATGATTCATCTCATCATGACACATATTAGGAGTTTTGGTTGCATCTTCTTGTTTCATTTTCTGTGTACTGTGACCGAATGAAACAGGATTTTTAATTGATAATTAATGTGCATTTCTGAAGTAATCTGATAAAATAAGAATATTAGTGGATCTAATCGTGGGAATAATTTGATCGGTTCTGAATTTGTAACCCAGAAATTTTGGAAACCCATAAATTTTGGCTAATTTCTGAAATTAGGGTTTTAAGAATATTTTTGTCTTTAAAATTTTATTCAAACAAAAAATTGGATACATTAGTAACTTACTAACGGAATACTAACAAATCATTGATGAAAAGACTTAAGTGTAACTCAATTTTTCACCTCAAAAACGAACATACAACATCCTAAAAAATATAAAAATTTATCTACTAATTAAAATATATTTCAATGACTTAAAAATTATTTTTTTATTATTAATTATACTAATAAACTAAATATAACTTTTTTATTTTGTAACTGGAAAAACTTTTAAATTTTGCCCACCCAATAGCATGAAGAATCTAGTGGCACTATATAAGATCTAAACATCTCTATCAATGTTTGGTTACCATCTACATCTTTGTCTTGTAACCATTAAAGGAGAGTTAAGAATGACTAATAGTAGCATATTCTTACTGAGTGTTACTATACATACATTACCTCCTTACTTTAAAATGTTCTCGAGAGTCATAACTATACCGGCAGCGGACTTGGGTCCGTATACTGGTGAGATCACCGTAACACCTCAATAAAATAAGCAGTCTTGGACCTGCACATTTAACTTTATTGCGTGATACAGATTCGCGACAATAAAAGACCCACAATTATCGTCGCTCTCACTCGAACCCGCACCAATACAAACTAGGGCAGCCCTTTCGACGTCCAGGCTACCCCAAGAGGTTACATCTTTGTTTATGACTTCATGTTTCAAATGTATTTGGTGGGTTTTCCATATCAAAATCTGGAAAATTCATGTATGATCTATAAAACATGATGTCATCGAGATATGGACCAAGTGATAATGCATTTTGTGAATGTCCAAAAACATGGTTTGACACTATGTCATTGGGCTATTATCCTCTTTCTAAAATGTCTAACTTGTTAGTGTGCAATATCAACATTTATAAACAAAAGATCCACTGATCATAAAACTGATGGGACTCCGTCACATTCTCCGTCATAAAATATGGCGATGCATTCATTGTTAGTGGTCACCCTATCTAGTTGTCACTTTTAAAGCGTTTGACATGAACATTGAGTCAAGTTGAATCGGCTCTAATACCACTTTCTTACGGGGTTATTATCTTCTTCCTTGAAAGATCAACATGTTAAGGTGTGCATCATTCACGTTTATAACTCCAATATCCGTCAGTCACTATGGGATTTTGTCACACATAACATGTGTAATATCTTTCTAAATAGAGTAACGATCACTGTAGACGTATTTTATGTAAGGATTTAAACTTGGTGTTTTTATTTTCAAAACTAACGTAAAGAGACTTGAAATTACTACTGATCCTTACAAAACAATAACTTGACAAATTGGCAATATATTTAAAGTTTTTTAATATAAAAGTAAAAAAATCATATGGAAAATAAAGTATTTGAAGTGACACATGACTGATTGTGCGCACAATGTCTATGGGGTGGCTGGAAAGAGGAGCAATGGTGGCCTTGCCACTAATCCTTTTTTCAGGTCTGTGTATGCAGTTGTAGTAATTGTACACAAACAAACACTATACTATGCTTTCCTTATTGTCAAGGTTAATGCCCACGTGCCTCCTTTTGGTTTCTTATTTGCTTTACTATTCTTTTCATTTCCACTTTTCCTTTTCTCCCAATGAGGCTCATAAAAATGCAATGGCGAAACACGTTGAGGTGTTATTCCATAATGTTTGTTTTGTACTAATCACAATAAACAATTCCGACCATACAATCGTATATCCTATGGGATATGTTCTATTCCCTTCCTTGTTTGTTTTCTTTCTTCTGGTGGCTTTAAGCCATTCCACCTCATCAAAGAGGCACACATGAATATTTTAATAAACTTTCCATTAGGTTAATCGCCTCCAAATCCAAATAAAATTGTCTCATTCGAGTTATTTTTTCAATCTAGTAAAAAACATTTTTTTCTGAGAATAATATTTTTCAAGTGAAATAACATGTTACATCATGTTCTTGTTGGGTGACCTTTTGCATTCAAATTTGACATGCATGAGACCCTAATTGTGATCCAGTACATCAATGTTGCATGATTCAACCTCATTTAAGTATATATATTTGGTGCAACTAAAAAACTTTATTCCTATTGTTTGCTTATCAAAAAATTATGATGTGTTAAAAATCTAGAACTTCTAATATAAAAAGATTTAAGGGAGGTATGACTTAAGCTAATCTTGTTGAGAATTATGCTCAATTGTTATCAATCATTGTGGTAAAATTGTACAAATTCTTTTTTCTCTAGAGATTTCGAGTTTGAATCAATTTATCGCTTACAAAAAATTTATTCGCCTGGTTTTAAATTAATCAAATATATAAAAAATCTAAATATAGAATGAAACAATTATAGAGAATCAGCAATGATGAGAAGGGAGACCCCTAATGGGATATGACATTAGTTAAGTTAGATAAAGACGGTTCATAAGAAAGGCTCCAAGTGGCTAAAATGGAATCGAACTGTCGGTTTGAACTAAAATCAAACCGGACAGAATCGAAACTGAAACCGTCCAAACCATCTCTTATGTGGTCTGGTTCTGGTTCACTTTTTTGGAAAATCATGAACCGCCGATTCCATACTACAAACCCCTTTTTTTCACATTTGTAAAAAACTAAAAATTAACTACTTGTATTCCATATTCATTTTAATTACTTGTTAATGAAATTAAGTTAAAGCCTATTTTTTATTTTTCACATTTGTATAAATTAATTACTTGTATTACATATTACTTATATAATTATCTTTCTTAAATTTTTATTAGTATTTTTTATTTAAAATATGTAGATAATATCTATATTCACAATTATATTTAACAATTACAAACCGAAACCAAACCGAACCGAACCGGAGCAAAAATTGAGTACAAGAAAATTGAAAAAAAAATGAAAACCAAACCATAATCGAACCGCCTAGAATCGAACATGAGCAGTTTGGTTCCGGTTCACTCCTTTCAACGAACCAAAACCACAGGTTTTGGAACCGTGGCCAAGTCTAAAAAAGGCCATAATGCCTCCCAACCAAAACCAGGGAAAATCACATTTTTATAACAAAATAAAATATTGATTTTGACAAATGTCATTCAAAATTCCAATTTTGAAAAATGTCATAAAAATAAAATTGAGTTGAAAAATGTCATATTCGCAAGAAATCGCGATATTTTCTTGAGAAATTGATTTTTTTGGGAAAAATGAATTTTAGCACAAAAAATATTTGATTTTTCAGAGGTCTTCAAAAGGTTTTCAGGGGTCTTCAGGAAGTCTTCAAAGGTCTTCAAAAGTTTTTTTTTATAATAAATTTGATTTAATAAATTTTTAGTGTTATTTTTTATTTAAGCTGAATTATTTGTGTACATATATTCGATGTACAAATTATTTATAAATTTTAATTTATTAATATTTTTTATTTAGCATACAGATGTGATTCCAGAGGACCTTCAAAGGTCTACAATGCCCTACAAAATTCTTTAAAAGTCTTCAGAGGATTTTTAGATGGTCTTCAAAAATCTTCAGAGGTCTTTAGTAGGTCTTCATAAGTCTTTAGTAGGTCTTCAAAAGTGTACACATCAATTTTAGAAGACCTTCAAAGGTCTACAATGGTCTATAAAATTCTTTAAAGATCTTAAGAGAGTATTCAGAGATCTTTAAAAGGTCTTCAGAGTTCTCGGGGGGGGGTCTTCAATATATCTTCAAAGGTCTTCAGAAGCTCTTACAAAACATCAATTTTAGATTCTCATCACCACCAACACCAGATCGATCTCTGCCACCATTAATACTAATAAACAAGCAACTAGAGTTTGAAAAACCCTAGCAGCCGTTGCCACCACCATAAAACTCAACAAAAACAACAAAACTCGGCAAAATCAATCTGTAAAAAAAAAAAGAAAATATTCGCAATATTCGACATACATCTACAAACAAAAGTGATTATTTTACAAATTTAAGCACTAAAGCCTCACAAATTCAAGAACAAATTTAAAGGACAAACACCATTTTTTTTAAGTTGTGGGAACAAATCAGGACGTTTTCGTAATTTTATAAAAAATAACAAGCCAGCAGCTAGGGTTTCAACCTTAGTCGTTGCCTCCTTCAGTCACATCGGCCTAGCCTTCCAAGTCTTCGACCTACATTTTGAAAATGATCTCGGCGTTGCCTCTGCCATTGACACAACTAGATATGACGTTCCTTCGAGATCTCCGTCGCGAATGGCTTGATTTCCCGTTCTCGCTTCGTCGGGACCTCAATTCGTGGCATTTTGTCGTCACCTTCTCGTTTCGGTGGGGTTTCATCGTCACCTTCTCGTTTCGGTAGGGTTTCATCGTCACCTTCTCTTTTTGGTCGGGTTTCGTCGTCACCTCCTCGTTCTCCATCATATTCGAAGGTGAGACGGTCGACGGTGGCTCGATGAACATAGAAGAGAAAGCGAGACCGTGATGGGAGTGGAAGAGAGAGAGAAGAGCGACAAGAGAGAAGGACCAAATCCGGAAGATGAAGAGAGATAAGAGGGACAACGACGAAGAAAGAGAGAGCAACAGAGATCAGAGAGAAGGAAAAGATTTTGGGTGGAGAAATTTTGAAATCAAGAGAAAATGCATTTTTTAAAGAATAAAAATGTGGTATTTCTCATACTAGCATTTTAAAATATGGCACATTAGAGAACATACATCTGTATTATGACTTACTAAAAATTACAAATAATAGAGTTACATGTCAAAATTGAGTATTTAATTGAGACATATAACTCAAACCACAAGGCCCATGTCTCTCTTTCACTGTTCAAAAGTTAATAGATGCAAAAAGTAAAGCTCTTTCCTCATGTTGCAGCAAGGAATTGCTAGCCAAGCATTTCTGTGTGGGCAAAACCAATTAATTGACATGGTTGAGGAAAGTATGCATGGAATTAAAAAAATGATAAAAAAAAAGAGTAAAGAAAAGTGAAAGGAAAAAAAAAAGTCAAAAAATGAGGGGTGATGAGTAAGACTAGTATTATTTTTATTAGGACATTTTTTTTAAATTCCTCTTAATTAAATTAATTAAAAACCTTACAAATCACATTACTCACAATGCCACCACCATGAAGTAGCTAACATTGAGTCATTAACGCCTTCCCATTTTCTCTTTCTCCTCTAACTATTCTAAACACCAAAAGGCTTCTCTATAGAAAACCCGGCTCCTTGCTTCATTCCATGCCTGTCGTTTTTAGTAAACCAAAACGCTACAAATACTGAAATACACTCCCTCTCTCTCCCTCAAAAGCCAAAAATAGGAGAAAATAATAGAAGGGTTGTTTGGGCACGGGTTAGCTGCCAAATCTGGAGTCACCAATGCCATACTTCTCATCCATTATGGAGAAAAGTATTTTCTTTCTCACATCACATTTCTTTGTGGTCTCTAAGTTTCTTCATCACCACTTTCCTTTGTTGGAGGGTTTGTTCTAGCTTCACTCTCACCAAAGCTGCCTTATTTATTTCCTGCCTTCAAAATTCGGCCACTCTCTCATAGAGGTGGGGTTTGGGTTGGAAACAAGGTAAAGATAGTTTCTTTCTGGAATATGCTTATTGGGTTCTTAGTCTTTGTTTGATCTGTTTTATTTGCTTTGTTTTTTTTGGCTTGTTTGATATGGGTTTGATTGTTGGTCTTTGTTGTTGCTGTTAGTGGTTTTGCGTTTAGTGGGTTTTGATGGTTGATTGATAGGTGTGGCATGCGTTAATCTAAGCCTTCACATTTTCTCCACCTAATTTTTTTTTATCATTTGTTTGACTCACAGAGAACTTTTTTAGGGTTTGATGTTTAAGAAATCTTGATTGTTGTGAAGAGAGCACAATGTTGCTTTTGGACCAATAAACTGATTGAGAGTAAGAATTCACCTTCAAAATGTTATGTTTCTTATAATTTTCATGTTTTAAAATATAAATGCTCTTGTAACAAGTATGGCGATTAATGTGAGATTTGAAACAAATGCAAGATTTCAAGTCAATATTTGGCATCGGTGTTATCCTGGGAACTTTTTTTTGTAGCTATTAGCTGGCCATGCGTTCAATTTTGTATCTTATTGACGAGTTATCTTGACTGATTTTATTCCATACTAGTATGCAGATGAACCTCACATGTATTTGCTTAGTTGTCCAAAATCTGAATATGGCATTTCTGGGCATGCATGTCATATCAGACATGTTTTATTTCATTTTAAATGCTTTTTCCTATTTCAATGTTGAAAGTACTTTGTGGTGTTAGGTTATCTGTGATGTCTGGAAAGTTTGTAAATATTTGTGATTATGGCATGTTCTGAGGTCATTGAATTATATACCACAAACAGATTGGTTTATGCATTTTCTTTGGGCATCTATGGCAGTATGAATCCAGTCAATCTGAATTCTCAAATTAGTGGAAGAAGAGAGATTTATGTTCATGTTTATGCATCTGGTATTGGTCTGACTGTAGACTATGAGATCGGTTTGGTCTATTTTTTTGGCTTTATAGTTGTCACAACTCACTAGTGGGAAGAAAATGATAATTTTCTTTTCCTTTGAATCTCAAAATATCTTCAGTGGCTGTCTGATTTCTGTATGGATTGAGATAATTATCTTCTTTCACATTTGAACTATATTTGATCTGAAAAATTCCAGTTTCCACAAATGCTGAAAATTTGTTGGTGCTTCTTACCCATACGCCATTAGATTTTTAGGCATTTTATCTTTTTGAAGGTTTAGCATAATTTCAGGGTCTTTGTCAATAGTACAGTCCTTTATGAATTTTCTTGTGAAAGAATATTTTAAGTTTGGTGTTGTTGCTTTCTCATATTTTTCTCTTTTGCCAGTTTTTGTCTTTAAAATGGCGGGAGAAACATCATGGATCAGCAATTGCTACGATGACACGACAAGAGATGTTATTGAGTTTGATTCAGAGCTTAGTGACGAAGGCAACAAAGAGCTTAATGCTGTGTCAGTGGACTTGATTTTGCCCGATGATTTGTTGGAACGTATCCTAGCATATCTCCCCATTGCTAGCATCTTCAGAGCAGGTTCTGTATGTAAAAGATGGCATGAGATTGTTAGTTCAAAGAGGTTTTTATGGAATTTATCACATTTTCTTTCTCATAAACCTTGGTATTTTATGTTTACAAGCTCCGATGAACCTGCTGGCTATGCCTATGATCCAATCCTTCGAAAATGGTATGGCATTGAACTCCCCTGCATCAGGACGTCCAATTGGTTCATTACTTCATCTTGTGGCTTGGTTTGCTTCATGGATAATGACAGCAGAAGCGAATTATACATTTGCAACCCTATCACCAAATGTTGGAAAAACGTTGTGGAACCCCCAGGTTTAAAATTTTCTGACTATAGTGCACTTGCAATTTCGGTGAACCAGATGTCGCACGGTTATTCCATATCAATTGTGAAGTCTAAGCAAGTGCCAGGAAATTTCTTCCAATGGGATCTCTCTGTTTACGTGTATGCATCGGAAAAAAGGATATGGATGACTTCTTGCACAGAGGTTTTCACAGGATGGAGAGGCGGGGATGAGAGTGTGATCTGTGATGGAGTTTTGTACTTTTTGATTTACTCAACTGGAGGTAGTGCACCAGAAAATCGCCATGGTCTTATCGCATACAACCTTTCTAGCAGATATTCTCATGGGTTATTGATGAGGAGCTTCATTCCAGTACCTTGCCCTCTTACGTGCGGCCGTCTCATGAATTTGAAGGATAAGCTGGTAATGGTGGGGGGAATTGGAAAACCAGACCGCCCTGACATTATCAAGGGGATTGGCATCTGGATTCTGAACGGCAGGGAGTGGCAAGAAATTGCGCGTATGCCACACAAGCTTTTGCAGGGCTTTGGGGAATTCGATGATGTTTTTGCTAGTAGCGGGACAGATGATCTGATATACATACAGAGTTATGGAGCTCCAGCTCTCCTGGTCTTTGACATGAATCTTAAACAGTGGAAATGGTCTCAGAAGTGTCCGGTGACAAAGAGGTTCCCTCTGCAGCTCTTTACTGGTTTTTGCTTT
>CAODLS011522107.1:0-16801 GCA_948243855.1 Flueggea neowawraea
TATTCCATTTTGGTTCTTTTCTCCAACCAAGAATATACCTAATCTAATCTGCTGTATTTCTTGATTCATTTGAATTTCTCATTCAGGTCAAGAATCATCCATTATGTAAAGTAGGATGTGGCAGAGATGTACGGCATTTTGAATTTGAGTTTTTTTCTTCTGTAAGTTGTTCTTTTCAAATTTTGATTTAAATAGACTTGGTTGTATTTAGCCAGGCCCTTGAATATTCAAAGCTCATTTTGGTTTGAATGTGCCAATTTGATTTGCCTTCTTTCTGTTTCTATTTTCTACAGAGTATTGACTATGAAGTTGGTGATGTCCTTGAAATTCTTCCTTGTCAAAATCCCGATGCAGTGGACGCTTTTATAGAGCGTTGCAATTTAGATCCTGACTCTCTTATCACTGTAAGTGCTTCCATTACATTTGTTGTCGGTAGAATTTTTACCTTTCATAGCAGGCTGCTCTTTAGTTGAATTGAGGTTTTGAATCATCAATATATAACAGGAACTCTACACTTCTCATCTTGCAGGAAATTAGGTGGAAATTTTTGCTAGTCTTATAAGTTGCATGAGTATACATGATGATGATGTGAAAATATTCTACTATTTTATATATCTTGCTTGGTGCTAGTAATTTATTTGTCTTTTATCATATAGGTATTGGAGGATTTCCCTTCTGTTCAAATGCCATTTGAATGGTTGGTGCAATTGGTACCTCCATTGAAGTCAAGGGCCTTCTCCATTTATTCCTGTCCTTCAGCTCACCCCAATCAAGTGCACTTGACTGTGAACATAGTATCATGGAAAACACCTTTTAAGAGGAAAAGGAATGGTCTCTGCTCGACGTGGCTGGCCAGCCTTGATCCACAAGAAGGTATGGATACAGGGTGTTAAAATCAGTAGTTTTCTTTCCGGTTACTTTACTGAAATGCAGCCATTTTTTCTTTTCCTTTCCCTTTCCCTGGAATTCGTAGAAGAATTTGGATTGAAATTGAAAAGGTTAACTAAGCAGACCAAACCAAACTGACTAAATTAGTTTTGTTAGGTTCAGATGGATAATACTAGCATTTTTGTGTTTATGAAACTTTTCAGTTCATTTGTTAATTGATAAACATATTAATTCCATGATTTAGAACCGCATATCTTTTTTGGATCAGGTGTATGCATTGCAGCATGGTTTCAAAAAGGTCTGCTTCCTCCTCCACCTCCGTCTCTTCCCATTATCCTTGTCGGGCCCGGTACGGGGTGTGCAAGTTTTCGTGGATTTGTGGAGGAAAGAGCGCTACAAGATTTTTCTGGTTCAGCAGCTCCTATTATGCTCCTTTGGTTGCCGAAATGAAGAGAACGACTTTTTGTACAAAGATTTTTGGTTGTCTCACACACGAGATGGTGGACTACTATCAGAAACAAGGGGTGGCGGATTTTATGTTGCCTTCTAGAGAGACCAACCGCAAAAGGTTTATGTGCAGCACAAATTGCGGGAGCACAGTGAGAGGGTTTGGAATTTGCTCTCGGAAGGGGCTTCTATCTATGTCGCAGGCTCTTCAACCAAAATGCCGTCTGACGTAATGTCAGCCTTGGAGGAAATTATATCAAAAGAGGCTGGAGTTTTTGCGGGAAAATGCAGCAATGTGGTTGAGGAGATTGGAGAAGGATGGAAAAACCACGTCGAAGCGTGGTCTTGAAATGTCTGCCTGTCTTTGATTATCCACACAGCTTCCAGATTTATTGAAGATCTTCTTACCTCAAATTCATGAGACATCAAATTTAAACAAAATTAAGTTGTAGTGTATTGAACTTCAAAGAAGCATTTGCAGCAATGGCGACAATGTTAGATTATTCAAGTCTTATTGTCCTTGATACAAACATACAGAGGAGATGGCTGTCTTTAATTGAGAAAATTTTGAGACGCCGGGTTCGTCTTGCATATTCACCGTAAATTTTTGGAAGGAATGTCTTAATTTTTTTTTATAATCACGATGGTGCCTTTTTTAAAAAAATAAGTTGACATTATCGTTTTTCCATTAAGATTATCATAGGAAATAATTATCTGAATTATGGTGAACTTATGTGCTACACCAATCCTTCTTGTTGGTCATTATTGCTTGTTGACAAAAATTCCGATCCGATGCTATATTTATTATTTTTCATGTCTTTTTTAATTCGAAAATAGAAAATCTATTCTTATTTACTGTTTTTTTCTTTTGGATTTGCAAAGAAGCAGGTAGGTCCACAGATTTTGCTTTTTTTTTTTTAAGATAAATTTGACGGAAATAAAGTGTAAAAATTGATTGTATATATAAAAAAAGAAAAAAATATGCGTTTATTTATAAGTAAATTAATTTTATATATTTGCAATTTAGTTCAAACAAATACCCTTTTAACCCTTATTGTATAAAGATTTTATGCAATGAATGGAATATATTTTCAAAGAAAAAAAAAAAGAACTTCTATATTAGTATATATGATGATAGATAGATTTTATGCAATTGAATGGAATATATTTCCAAAGAAAAAAAAGAATTTCTACATTAGTATATATGATGATAGATAAATGACCACCTCTTATTTTCATCTATATTGAAAATTTTTATATTTTACATCATAGTTATAATACATCTTAAATATTTAAAAAATAATAAAAATAACAATGAAGCTCATTCAATATTTCAAAATATTATAATTTTATCTCCAAAATAATAATATAATATTAATTGTGTTTTATGACAATTGAGATATTAAAAATACATCCGTTTAAAAAATTATTTTAAATTAATAAATCTACTATTTTTTATTTTTAGAAAATATAAATTAATATTTGGCTTTTTCTTTCACCCAAATTTTCTTTCAGATGCGTGTCCACGCGAATAATTTGCGACACATCGTCCTTCCTCCAACATAAGCGCATACCAAAAACACACGGCTTCTTCACTTCACTTCACTTCACTTCAATCTTCATTGAGAAACATTAGAAGGAAAAGATGTTTGCATCAATGGCAATGCAACCAAAAACAATAAAAATCAGTGCAAATTTCAAACCCACAAAAGTTCCATCGCAAACCCTTCTCCTCAAACCCCGCAAAACCCCCAAAATCCTCTCTTTTAAATCAAAAACCTCGACTTCTACTCTTCAAACCACGGCAACATTCAAAATTTCAGCTTCAGCAAAGGAACCAATACCCACTCAAGACCATGAAACCCCCACAGATAAAGAGGTTTGCCAACTTATATGTCTGAATTTATTTGATTTATCGTCTGGACGTTTATTTTTTTTTAAAATTCGTTTATCTTCTACTGGGTTTCTTTATTTCATTGATTCTGTTAAAGGGTTCTTCTTTCTTCTAAATTGGGTTGTGATGTTAATTATTTTGTAGAAGCTTAGAGTGGTGGTGAAGCCAATGCAGAAACCAAGGATAGTGTTGAAAATGATTTGGATGGATAAGACAATTGGAATTGCATTGAACCAAGTAATACCAGGGCATGGGACTATCCCTTTGAGTCCTTACTATTTCTGGCCTAAGCAGGATGCTTGGGAACAGCTCAGGCTGTTTCTTGAGGCCAGACCATGGATTTCTCAAAAGCAAATGGTTATTCTTCTCAACCAGGCTACTGATATCATCAATTTGTGGCAAGAAACCGGGAATGGATTATAGCATATGTGGTACGATTCATAACTTTTTTTGTTGTTGTTCTGAACTTTGATACAATGTATTTCGGGAGTCTCAATTAACAAACATTTTCTTTCAGTTTGTGATGTAGAATTAGAATATATCATAGTTACAGAAACTACAATCATCTGTGGATTGAAAAAAATTAATTCATGTGCTTACTCTTTGTACTAGATTTTGATGAGTAATTATGTTGTGTAGTGATGCTTCGGAGATGTCACATTACTATTGTTTTAACTGCTTGTTTTCCTTCTGTTTATCAGTATGTTAGATGAATTCACATTTTGGGTATTCTGAGTTGAAGTTGTGGCTTTACAGTATTGTTTCATAACTATAAATTTAGTTTCAGAAATATAAATATAGGAATTTCCCCTTGGTAGTATCTTACATTGCATAGTGCCAGAGCTTCCATCAATTATTTGTTACTGTTTTGATAATGAACTATGGAGTATCAAATATCTTAGGAACTGGGCATGTTGATCCAAGTCACAAAGAGCAACAGACAAGATTGGTGGTTTTGTTTAACATACAAATGCCTTATTAGAAACTTTAGGTATTCATTGTCTTTATAGTGACACGATAGAAGTTTGAATTGTTTAAAACGTATAGAGTAATTAATGCAAATTCAAAAAAAAAAAAAGCAATGAAATGATGTGGCAGAGGGAGTCATTGTTGGCTGAAATATCATACAAACCATTGTGAGTTTTTACTTGTTGGTCTCAACTCACAACTAATGTTAGCAATCCCTCTGGTTCACTTTAGAGCCGTTATTGTGCATCATGGTGGGCAACAAGAATCTTAACTTAAAACTTCTGAGAAACCTCTGTGCTGGAAATTGTATGCCAGTACATAATATCAATAGTTGAAATCCAATGATATAATTAGAATGGCATAACTTGGTTCACTTTCTTGTTGATAAAAGTTGTCCGAAATACTGGCTGGGGAATTCAGCCTTTTCTAGTTTCCTTGGCTTTCTTTTGGCTATATCTTTGGATGTAGAAGCAACTTCAACATAGGAATTCAAGTTTAAACAACGGTGTTATGTTTTGACTTGCTCATTAATAAACAGCAAAATCCTTCATTAAACAATGAGGGTCTTCCTTCCTCTTTATGGTTCGAGTACTTTGTCTCTTTTCCTGTATGAATCAAACTGAAGCTGAAAGTAGCCATTTTTCTTTGAAGCATGTAAAGTTGTTCACTGCATAGTTCTCTGGTCCTTACTGGTAAAGTTTTCAAAGTTTTCTCGTCTGTTGCTCTTTAGTGCTGTGAATGTGATTGCTTGGCAATAATTCAGATGTGTCTCTTCTTTGTTTTCCTTTCTCTGGTAGCATGAGATGTATGTGGATTGTGAATTGTCATGATTATTGTGGAACCTTTTGTTCCATCTGTATGTGAACCATCTTTGTTTATGTCTCCATTGTAATCTAATATGCTGGCGTTGACATAGTGGAGAAACTAGGTTTCATAAGAATACAATTTGAGATTCTGATTGAACATGCCATATTCCCGTCAAGCTGGTTTATTAACTCCTAAAGAACCCTCATTTATTACCTTTTGCTTAATTTTGTAGACTGAAGCTGAAGTTGATTTTTATTATATATTTTATTCAATTAAATTGACAAGATTCGGATCCAGAAAACAAGATTTGAATCTAGAAAACGACAATTGTTGGAAAGAAACTAATAAAACTTTTTTTTTATAAAAAAAAAAGGATTGGAATGAGCGGTATAAGTCTTCCTCTTGGATACTAATAATACTTTAATCCGAAGTAATGTGATGTTATCTTGTGTTTTGACTTCTCTTTGCCTCATCTTGCAGCTGAATTCCTAAATTTTGGGTGGTTCTGACAACTATGTAGCTATTTAGGATTTTAGTGCTGGATTTCATCTGTATCTTCGTAAAAAGTGTTTGTTGTTGTCGCAACTGCTATTTCTAAAGCAGTTTTAGTTACATTCGTCTGCTTCTTATCGTCAATTATTCATTAAACTCCAACAAGAAATGCCCTTCCTTGTAAACATCTAATAGTATTTGATGCAATGGCATACGAATCGAACATATTTAAACAAAGAAAGACATTGACCTTTCATCACTTGTCTGTATTTTATTAAGTACTTCTTAAATAATACTTATTAATAGTAAATTAAGTGGTAAATGTCAGAAGTAAATTTTGCCACTTAAGGATTAGTTAAATGGTTGGGTGAATGCATTTTCAATCTTGAAATTCAGAATCCGATAGTATTACCTTTTGTGAAAGTCACAATTCATTAAATAATGTTGAGTATGCAATTTACTTTTACCATATTTCTAAAGAAACTCTTGATTAAAAAAAAAAGTGTTTCTAAAGAAACCACTATTTAGTCACTCCTTGTCTGCTAATTCTATATGTATGTATGTTCCATTGAACACCAGTCATTCTTTATGTCAACCACTGCCACTGCCATATTCACTGTCCTCAGACTCCTGCAGCGACAGCTCCACCGCCACCTTGGCGGCCGCTGCCGCAAAGGTTGCTGATTCAAAAGCATCTTCCAATGCCTCAGCTACGTTGCTGTAGCTCCGACTTACTCCATTTGATCCGTAACTCCTCCCGGACTCGATAGATATGCCAGATTCTTGCTTGATATAATCAGCTGGTTCTTTCTGTAAATCATTGACACAAGGATAATCAACAGTCAAACTCCAAATTGAATACAAAATTACATGTGGTGTGGGCTTTTTCTGCTGACATATTATCTGCTCTGGACTTTTAACCCCGAGAGAGAGCTGAGAGATGAAAGAAAAGGTAAACTATGATATGTGTAAATTTCTTACTTGTGTATCAACAGCAAAAGGATCTTCCACAAAGAGACCCTTCTCATCAGCGATGACCTTCAGGGCTCTATATTTGCTCTTTAAGCTTGGGTGACCAGATGAAAGCTTCTGTATGATCTGTGCCACCAAAAAAAACATGACAAAATCTCCATGAAATCTTAATCAGAAAGAGTATATTCAAATCCTTTTACCTGTCTATTCACTCCACAATTGTTTCGCAACTCAAAAGCACGAGCTGCGAATTCTCTTCCGAGCAATGAAATGAAAATTCTGCTCATCTTTTTCAGTTCTGGAAATTCAGCTATTCTTGACGATGCGTAGATCAAACTTGATATCGCCTCCTTTAGCTCGCCGGGACATTCCCTGCATAAACACTTGCAAATCCATTCAACTCAGATACCAAAACAAAAAGAATGTTATGGTTTCAAACCTCATGAGAAACACTAACTAAAAAAAGAAAAAGAATAACATCAGTCAAGAACCTAACTCGCTTGTTTCGAGTAGCTTAACTCTTTCTATGAGAAGATGGCAGTACTCCACAATCATTGAAAAAACATCTATCATGTTATCATATTTGATAACAAGATGTACCTGTCATAATTCAAAAACACAAAAATCCATTCATCATTAAGTAATAAATATGAACCGATAATGGACTCATCTCCAGCGCTAATAAGTTAAAAGTTGAATTTCCAGCGTAATATTCACAAAGAGAAGAAACAAAATGCAGCAAAAAGATTGATGGAAGTGGCGTAAATTACTCGAACAATGGCTCTGTCTTGTTGACCTTGTTGAAGAAGTTCAATAACATCAGACTTGGCTTGCAAGAACCGAACTTCTTGTTGTTTCTTGAGCAAGGAACTCCTAGAGACGGCTAATCTTGCAACAGTGTTGAACTTTGAAGGCTTGAATTTTATAGGAAAGAGCACATTTAGTAAACACATATTGCTTACTCTCTTGAAGGAAAATAGTATCCCCTCAAGAATCAAGAAGTTAAGCTTCGATTAGGGACCATTTTAATCATCTTCTCTTATCATTATTAGCTTTAACTCCAGTTAAATTTTGGGTTATTTAACCAGCTGTAGTTTGTCTCTAATTGATCAAGAATGAGTTTGGACGGCCAAATATTTTGGCATTTATTGATGGCATTTTTTCCAAATATAAAAGAAAAAAAAGATGTTCTTTCGTCAAACTTTCATATAAGCAAACAACTTCTAATGTCAGTGTTAACGAGACAGAATTTGTACCAACTATCTTAAGGACTCAATAGCTTGTAGTTCAGAAAAGATTTCAAGATTTAAATTTTGTTGATACTCATACTATATAATGGTTTAATTACAAAAAGAAAAAAAAAACTAAATATGTTTTGAGGAGTTAGACTTAGTAGTTAAATAATTTGAAGTCGTATTATTTCATATTAAAGGACTTGTAGTTTATTAGTATTAGAATAGTCTCTAACATTATGAAATCGATAGTTCAATTTTTAATAAGAGTAAATAAAATGACTCATCCATAAAAAGTCATATTGTTCGATACTTCTTTTTCATTAACAATATAATAATAAGAAATAGTTATTGATATAACATATCATATGTACCAAGATTTCTCAAAGGCATAATTTGGTAGATTAATGAATAACATGCAATAACGAATTTGAGATTAAGATATCAACAATATTTTTGTGAAATCTTTATTTTTAACTAATAAATTTTTCTCGCGGTCGAGATTATAATGTTGACTCTCAGTTTTGATGATTTAAACAAAACATGTGAAAAAATTAAATAATGCGCGTTGCAGATGAAGCTAAACACGTAGCAGTATGATCAAGGCGCGTTATACCAATTGCAAGTCACGTTGATCATATTCAAGGTTTCCAGAAACATCACAAGTCACGTAGCGTCAGATGCAATTCACGTTAACGAGGATCACTTAGGAAACAAAATGATCTTGAATCATACAAGGCGCATTGCAAATGGTCCAAGTCACGTTATGAGAATGCTAAACTCACTAGATCGATTGCACAAGCATACAAGTCACGTTATGCGGAAAATAGACTCTCTGGATTGATTAAACACGCATACAAGTCACGTTGTGCAACATACAAGTCACGTTGACGGAATGTGCACTAGATCTGAAGTCACGTTGCAAGGCAACACCAACGTTTCAACATTACAAGTCATATTGATGAGTAAAGGAGCCACCTTTGAAGAAACACGTCTATGCACGTTGCAAAGAGTGCAAGTCACGTAGACGGATATGATGTCAGCTTCTAAAAAATCAGCGCCTCGAGATTTAAATTTGAATATTCTCTGACATATGTACAGTGTCACGTGAAGAATCAAAGGTGTGATCTTTGAAGTTCGTTAACGCACGTTGAATCCTGAAGTTGCTAGGCTCAACGCACGCTGAAGGATGATCAAGACACGTTGCAAGATGTGTAAGTCACGTTACATAAAGTGATATTTGAGGCAGTGACATCTAAGTGGAATACAAGACACATTGCAAGCATGCAAGTCACGTTACAGTAAGTGGCATTTGAGGCAGTCACGTCTAAGTTGGATACAAGACACGTAGAAGAGAAACAAGTCACGTAGTATCTCAATGGGACATCTACAACGCACGTTGCATATGTTACTATACACGTTATACCTACTGATGTCATTAAAATCAGAGTTTCTCTTTCATCTCTAAACGGTAAATTCAAGAACTGCAACGACTACATTTTGAAGACCGTCTATAAATAAGGGTTCTCACTTCAGAGGTAAATAGATAACTTTTTGAGAGTGCACCCAAACTTTGCTATTCAATTTCTTGACTTTATCTCTCTAAGCTTTCTAAAGCTCTTACATTCCAACTAAGCTTTTAACTTGCTATTTGCTTTTTGAGTTGGTGTGAGATTACTCTGTTTGATCTGGGAAATCGTTCGTAAATCAAGCTTTGGTGTTAAAGCTTGAGGATAGTTTATGTTTGCTTGTTAGAGCCTTGAGAGAAAAGAAAACAAGTGTTAGTTTTCTTGTTGAGCATGCAAAAACAAGGTGTAAAGGTTTCTTATTGATCCTGTAAAAACAAGTGTGTAAAGGTTTCCCTCCACCAGGAAGTAAGGAAGAGTCTTAGTAGATTTCAAATTCTCTAGTGAGCTAAAGAAGTTGACGTAGGTTAAGGAGGACCGAATCATTATAAATCGGATTTGTTATTTCTTCCCTTACTCTCTCTTATTTACTTGCTTTGCATTTTATTTAATTTACATTGGTGTGTGTTGGATTGAGCTATTGCTTTTGTTTTATAAAAGACTACAAAAAATTTTCAAAAGGTTTTTGTTCTTAGCAAGAAATCTAATTCACCATCTCTTTCGAATTGTCATATTGGAATTGCATGCTTGTTTGACAACTAAGAACATGTTAAAATAGCATATTGTCTTAATTACACTATTTAATATTGGCAAATTTCATTTTTCCTCTTACATTATTAATAACTAAAATTATTTATTAAATTTCAAAGAGGTTAAAATTGAAATTTTACTTAAATACATATAAAATAAAAATACTTACATTATTATTAAATTTATTATTTCAATCTATACAATTTACTAAATATTATATGTTAAATAAAGAAAATGTCGGTTGCTAAACTAAGTCCATAATAATATCTGAGTTAGTCCCGAAAAAGAAAAAAGACTAGGAGAGGCGTAATACTTGACATGTTGATCTAGAACTACAAGTGTTTTTCTCTTGTTTTCTTTGAAAAGCTTATTGATTTCTTTTAATTGTTTTATTTCCTCTTTATTTTCATAAAAATACAACGAAGTCAGGATGTCAGATGGTAAGGTAGGGACCTAAAATAGGCCAGAAAGTATCACAGATAGATTTGACCTTTTTGGGCATAGGGAAGTCTAGAGTCAGACCTTTCTTAATCTTTTTAAAGATGGCAGAACCTCGACATTGAAACAGGATAAAAGATTGCATGACTAAAAAGCAAAATACCCAGATTTTTGTTTTATCCCATTAGAGCAAACGCATTTCTCCGTGGGCATTAATGCCATAAATTGTCATGTACAGAAGTCAAAAAGTCGGTATTACTTTTGGCTATTGTTAGAAGTAAATTGAGACGGCAAGGAGTTTAGTGTTATGACAACATTAAAACTTCAGTCACAATCGTCATTTTTACAAATAATAAGATAGCAAGTTTTAGTTTGATAAAAAAATTAAGAAACCAAAGATATTAATGTTTAACAAGAAAATGCCAAAGACTAAAGCTTAACAATATATATATATATATATATAAATTTTTAGTGATTTAATCTTTTTTTTTTAATTTTTTAATGTATTGTTCAAAAAAATCAATTCTTTTTAATGTTTATGCAATACAATTTGATGTGTTATAATGTATATGGCTGCTAACTAACTGCATTTTTAAAATTATAACATCAAATATAGTGCTATTTGAGACAATGTTAAGTGGTTCAGTATTTGAATTATAAACTCTAAGTTTAAATGATTAGCTCTTCATATAACAAGTAAAAAATAATAATGAAATATTGTATAAGTAATTATGAATTTATAGTTTGAATTAGACCAATTTGTTTGGCATATTGATTATTGTTGTTCCTTAAAATTCAGAATAACAATAAAGAAAAAAAACTCGAACTACTCAAATACTTGGAAATTGTGAACCTTATTTCGATACCTGAAAACACAGAATACAATAAGGTCGGGATGCTCCTCAGAGAATCTCCGATGCTCAAGTCAGTAGAGAATTTTGGTAGAGTATCAGTATATGCAGATAATAGAGCATACCTTAATATGTTGTCCTTGACGTATATTTATAGAGTGGTGGGTTGATGGATTAATCCTTTGTAACACCCTTCCTTAAGGTTGAGTGCAACATTTCTGTTACATTCTTGACATTGAATATATTTGAATGGGTCTTTATCCCATGTTATATCAATTATTCCCCACTCTTTTCTTCAGATTCTCTAGAGATAAGAATAAAAACCTTGACATGCTTCCTTTCAATCGCGAGTTGATTTTTGCAAATATTCAGAACGAGTGCCCTTTTGAAGTTATTGCGATATTTGGGGCCTGGTTCATAAGTTTCACAACTGTTCAGGTCCTTGTTGTTGTATTTATTAATCAAGATTTTTGTTGGGCTCTCACCCTACCGTGCCCATTTTACTTATGGAAATTACACCCTATGCATCTTTTTTGAAACATATTGCTCTAACACAACTCTTCCTAATGTCTCTCTACTATGTCCTTCCTTTCTCTCTGACACCCCTCTCTTCCTTTTTTTTTTTGATTTTTTGTTTTTCTTTCTTCTCTCCTCAATGATTGTATCTTCTAGAGTAGTGGCGGTGAATGGACTGGTTTTGGAAAATTGGGATTTAGGTTTTGTTGTGTCTGGATTCTGTGCAGATCTGCTTTGCATCTCCTAATCGCTGCCGTTACTTTTGCACGTGGAAGTATGACATCAACATCATCAACCACTTTCGCTCTTGGCAACAACATTAGGAATGAAATTGATAGGCAGCGAGAAGAAATTGATCAGTAAATTAAGATACAGGTAATGTTACTCTTCTATGTTATATAAATTGTGGGATGATATTTGTGGTTGCACTGGGTATCATACTTGTTGGAAAAAGCGGTTCGTCCATGACAGGTGAACCGAACTTGGTCGGTCAAAGTGTGAACGGGGACGATGGACGAGACCAATTGGCAAGCCTAATTGAGTTGGGTCCATAAGGCCCACGTGCTAAATCCATTGGGCCCAAACCCATTTAAGGGCTTATAAATATGAGTGAGCAGAGAAAGAAAAGGGGAGGAGAAAAAGAAAAGAAAGAAGAAAAAAAAGGAGGGAGAGATAAAACATTTCTTCCCTCCCTCATCCTTCCCTCCATCTTCTTTTCTCTATCTCCTTCCTCCATCATTCATCATTTGTCGATCCCGAAGCGGCATCTAGGCTGCGAAACAGACGAGTACTCCCGTCGACAATTCGACTATGGTTTGCTCGCGAGACCAACATCGAACCGATCCTGACCTTAATATCTTACGCTACCAGTTGGGTCAAGCTTCGTAAGAATCAATGTAGATAACTCGAACCTATTAAATATACTGTTTTATTTGTTAAACTGGTAGCTAGATTCCTTCAGTGGTATCAGAACGGAGAACGAATTTTGTATTATGATTCAAAATTCTTGTTGGTCTCTATCTGTTATACCTACAGTAAATTCTTGTATTAGACTATCTGTCCCGAACGCTGTTTTTTGTTCGAGTCCGTCTGGAGCCGAAAATTAAAAGTTGGATTTTCAAAATTCTGATAAAATATTTGAGATCAGTGACCTCAAAAACATTAGTTGCCCAAGTTTTGTTGCGAAATTCTATTGGGAAGGTTGTCAAATCGATGGAAATCAGATTGAAAAATACTGAGTGGGAAGCTTACAGATGAATTTTTCATCTGATAAGAATTGTGACGTGGTGAGTTGTGATTCCTCCACACGGCCCACTCATAACGCGACACTTGACGGAGCAATAACTTCGGTCAAAGTTGACCGAAACGTGGACCACTCATCGATCGACACGTTGTGGAAGCTTTCAAAAGAATTTTTTTGGATTGACTCGACACATGTACCAATGAGAAACTGACACGTGGCACTACATCCACGTGTCACACATGCCACGATGACATGTTGCATACACGTCATCCAATTTTGGACCAATGAAGTTGTGACATGTGGCAGGAATGACAGGTGTCTCCACGCGACGTCGACACGTGGCAGATTTCGGAGTGGCGTCTCTGTTGTATGCTCGGAGCGTGATCGTGAGTGACGCTCACTCGTACCATGTGTAAGCACATGACAGGTGTTCCGACCTCCAAATTTTGTAACATTTACGGCAAAATTAAAATTTGGATTTTTCTGGAATTTTTGACATATTTTTTACAATTTTTTGAATTCCAAAACTATTTTCCCATTTTTTTTGAATATTAAGAGTGGTTTAAAATTGTGAAAAATGTGTTTTCTGTCAAGAATTATTTTGAAAATTAGTTTTCAAAATAATTGATTTTAAAAACATGCAAATGTGGTTCTCATTTAGATAATTGAAATGAGACTTCAATTATTTGGGGAATACATGAGTTCGTATATACTGTTTTATTTGTAATTATTACGAATATGCGAATGAGGTTAAACCATGTTGCATCGAAGGAAGTTCGAATTAAGGGAGAATTTGCACAACTCCCAAAACGAGTATTTTGGAATGGTGGAGGTTATAAGGAGAAGAAACTAAATTGTGCATATGTGCGCATAGGTGATGAAGATTCGCTTACTTTCTAAGAGATTATGATTCTCATCACTAATATTGGTTAAAAGTATTGGTCCGTACTAGAATTTCATGGAAACATGATTCTCTAAGTATCTTGGACAGATACTTGAGATCCTAGAAAATAAAAACGTTTTGAAATTGGTATGTCCAATATTAAACCATGATCGTGAAAAGAGATCGTGAGAAGTGAGAGATCCACTTTGGTCGTATGATTTATAAAATTCTTTAAAAAATTGGTACAACCACTTTTGAATTATATTCTAACATGTTGGATTGTGGTCCATTATGTATCCAAATTGGTAGGTCTAAGCTTAGTGCTATATAAGTTTGGAATTATATTGGGAATATTTAAGCATTATTTGTGAGTTAATGCTAACCAATTGTTTCATTGTCCAATGTATGACCTTAGACATTCTTCAAGAGGATGGTACATTCATATTCGTTGTGATAATACCAAGTATTTTAATGTGAATCTTGTCATTCTTACATTGTGTGAACGTCACACTTGTGGCTAGAAATGGTCTAACATACCTGAATGACTTAAAAGATTGGTCAATGTCCAACTTTGATATTGCTAATATGGGTTGACCTTGGAATCAAAATCGAAGAGATTGTTCGAGTAAATCGTTGTACCTCTTCAAGTGATATGGATCAACAAACTACTAGAACGCTTCAAGATGCAAAAATGCATAACCCATAGATACCCTGTGACTAAGAGAAAGTTTCTTACTAAGTGCATGTGTCCATAAATCTATGTAATAGGAAGAATATGTAAGGAATGTTCTTCATGTAAATGTCATGTGAATGTCTTTTGTAGTCTAATAAAGAGTACATGTGTTGATTACAAGACAATGTCTTGTAGTAAATGCCTAGGTATGTACAATGCCTAGAGTTTGCTATGTTGTCAAGTTAACTAGCAAATATTGATCCAACGCGTAAGGAGGATGTTGGAAAGCAGTGAGTGTGATACTTGGGTACTTTAGAGGCATTGCAATGAACTGTGTTATTGTAAGAGCTTGTGATAAAAAGAAACACAATTGCTATTCCATATGATGATGTGGACGTGAGGATATCCGTGTCTAGTTATGTGTTCTTACTTGGCAGAAAGATCACTCCACGTAATAGTGAGAAACACGTATAAATATATGGCAAGTGAAGATGAGACTATAGCTTCATTACCTACAGTGTAGTAGAAAGGTGGGCTATACAGTGGAATGGTCCACTTAGCTCTATCCACCTAAAGAACCAACAACTGTCTTTAGTGACAATCAACCTCGATTGCTTAAAGATCGAAAAGATCTAATATAAGTCTTAGCAAATCGAGACCAAGTATCGTGTTGTGAAAGACTTGTTTGCACAAGGACAAGTAAATTTGAATACAAGTTTCACAAGGTGAAGTGAACTTAGAAATGTAAATTGATGCGAGATGTGATTGAAGATCCGTTAATAAAAGCTTATGAGGAATAAGTTCCTTAAGATCGGCATGACACACAAAGTATGTAATCTCTTATAACATGATCTTTAATAAGATCATCATGAGCAATACATGAGCACAAATATTTAGAGTTGACATTTTTAGTATCGTTAAATGAGAAAGCATGTTGGACAGAGAAGTAACCCACTCACATGGGTGTTTACCTTAGTTTTCCTAGTTCGTTGGGGGAAGAAATAGGATAAGGCTGGTTTTGAACGTAGAAAGAGACTTAGAGTGTGTTCATAATCAAGAGGCCGTCTTGCATTTTACAGTTGTGAGTTCATTGTAAAAGGGCAAGAAAAAGTCGTACGAAAAAAGACGTACGCCATAGGGATAAATTTCTATGTCGATCATTAAATTGATCAGATGCTAAATTGAACTTTTAGCATATTATGTCTTAAAGCCAGAGGTAATTCTGTTACGGTGTGGATTAACGTTAGATGGCGAAATGCATCGTAACCGAAGCTTCTGTGTGGTGTTGACAATATTGTATAAACATGCGCTCCTTCAAGGGAAGGAAAGAACACCACAACACATGATCATACCATGTGTGCTATATACACGACCATAGGGATGGAAAAGATTGAAAAATGATCTCAATTTTCCTAGTGTGAGACCCTGCCGTGAACATGTGGTTCTCGTTAATACCTACCCTTAGAACCCTTAACACATTCAAGACGTGTAGTTGAGTTTGACTACTTTAGCTTGTCATCAATGGTCATGATTGATTCGACCAAGCGTGACAAGCTGGGCAAGTAAACTTGCCTATGTGGATTGTCTGGTGTAAGAGGGGAAGTTTGTTTTAGATGCATTTGCACTAGTCTCATAAGTTTGCTTAGCTAGCTCTCATGTGATCTGTCACATGATGTGTGAACTATGAGTAAAGCTTTCGTGAGATCGAGAAGTTCGAAAGCAGCGATTGTTTGGTTACGAACTAGGGGAAAGACATACGTTCTAGCAGATTGTGCTGTTGTTGTATACACTATGACAGAATGGAGTTGTTCTGTAAGAGATGCCTTCTGGTAGGATTGATAAAGGAGATGTTATATATCCCTTACAGGTGTATAGTAATTATGCTCTTATCGTATGCTGGTCGCGCCATCTATTTGCTTGTATGACGAAAGGATCGAGCATGATTATGTGAGTGTTAATCATGTTACATGATGATGTACCATACCGTCATGTGCGAGTGGGAGATGTTGGAAAAAGTTGTCTACCCATGACGGGTGAACCGAACTCTGTCGGTCAAGGTGTGAACCTAGACAATGGACCGAGACCAATTGGTGAACGCAATTGAGATGGGCCCATAAGACTCATGTGTTAAGCCCATTGGGCCCATGCCCATTTAAGGGCTTATAAATATGAGTGAGCAGAGAAAGAAAAGGGGAGGAGAAAAAGAAAAGAAAAGAAAAAAAAGGAGGGAGGGAGAAAACTTTTGTCCCCTCCATCTTCCTTTATCTTCTTCCTCTACCATTCATCGTTTGTCGATCCCAATCCGAAGTGACATCTAGGCTGCGAAACATACGAGCACTC
>CAODLS011522352.1:0-10707 GCA_948243855.1 Flueggea neowawraea
CAACTTATTGCTGGTCCATGCATTGCTTCCAGATTTGAATAGTAGTTTGTGTCAATTTGTATTACTTATTAGACTACAATGACCTTTATTTATTAAATAATGTCAATATAGCTATTACCGTATGACGAATGGATTAATTATATAGTGTCATGTTTCTACATCATTTAAGATTCGTGACTAATGATCGCTCACAACAAAACACATTTCTCTTTAAATTACTGATACATTTTTTTAAGACAAAATCGATTCGTTGAGTGACTTCAAACAAAATTTATTATTCAAAACCAGAGAAAAAGAAAAATTATATTGATGGGGAATTATTGATTGTTGTTGCCTTAAATTTGCAATAAGATCAAAATTGATGAATAGAATGAATAATGGATCACGAACACTTCGAGTCACTTTTAATCCTGCAAGAATAAAATGAAAGTGAGGCCGGTTGATTCTTGAGGGACTCTCCAATGCTCAAGTTAGCGTTTAGTTCCACAGAATTTTAAGTGTAAATTATGAGTGTAGAGAATGTACCTCTAATGTGTGGTGGAGACATCTATTTATAGAAGAAGCGTGTTAGTACAAGTGTAAATTCTGTAAGTATTATTAGAATATGACCTCTTTTATGGACTTCTTAATTTGTTTATTGTGTTGGACTTAATGGGTTCGAGTCCATGTTACACCAATTGCTCTCACTCCTATTTTCGGGTGTCCCAGAGATAGGAGTACGATGTTTTCTATGGTTGAGTTTCGCTTTAACAATCAAATTTCTTCTTGTAATTGATGGTTTGTGATAGTTAGGACCATTCATGGCCTATTTCTGACATCAGGGATCAGTTGAAATTTTTTTGAATTTTTGTGGTCTAGTTGGTACCTAAAGTGTTTGAATTTTAAGCGCAAAGGCCCAATCTGAAATGTTCTCAAACCCAGGGAGGAATTTTAAGCGCAAAGGCCCAATTTTTTTTTGAATGGTGTTATACAAATAGTATTTGAATGGGGTTCACTCAATTTTCATCTACTTTTATGTAATTTTCTTTTAGTATTCAAATGACATCTATACTTGTGAAACATTTTAGTGTTGGAGTGTAAAATCCACATGTATATGCACTGTGAGGATATGGAATACCACACACACAATAAGCAAGAAATTTTTGTCCATATATTTATAATTTATGAAATTTGGGCTACTATTAGTTTTAAGTGATATATTTGTAATTTTTAAAACTTAGAACAAATTGTTCCCTCTAAAAATTATGACGTCTATTGATGAAATCGTAATTTATTAATACTTAGTCAATTTTAATGTTAACACAACATAAATTCAATTTTTAACAAGGATAAATAAAATTATTCATAAAAAATGTAACTTATTCTACAAGAAAAGAAAAGAAAATTTCACCTTTTTGGCAACTACATTTTTATTATTTTAATTTTCAAATATTACAGATAAATCAACCCAAAATAATTGTTATTTTAAATTTCACAAATTCTTGCGTCCAAACAAAAATGCCACTTTTGTAGCGTGCGTGGGGTCCACCGCCTCTATAATACACACACGTGCATTTTAATATTCCAGAACTGAAAATTCTGAGAAAAATCAGATATCAATTCAATACCCATTGAATATTAAAGCAAATTTATATTGAAATGGAAAACAAAGTAAATATCGTTCGAAAATTGGTTGCACACCATAATAGTATGTATCAACAATATTCAAAAAAAATATCATTTGAATCAACTTGAATACCTTTTTGAATGATAAAGTAAAATTATGTACTCCGTGAGAGTAATCTGGCGAAAAAAGTATGTGACTTTTGTTTGTACGGAGCGAATTCGAGTGGAAGTGACGATAATTTTGTGTTGCTTATTGTCACGGACTCGTATTGTACACTAAACCAAAGAATTCCTCAGAAGCTTGTCTCACTGAAGTGCTACGGTGATCACGCTAGTGTAAAGACACAAGTCCACTGTCAATGTCAGTTATGACTCTCAAAAATATTTCGTAACAAAAAAATAATAATTATAAGATAATATCTAACAAAAATATGTTATTACCTGTCGTCTTGACTTCCTTTTTATTGATAAAAAAAAGTATTGTGGTTGTGCGTTGAAATCGACAAAACACTGTTCGAATAGCGATTGAACATTATTGTTGAAAACAACTCGATCAAATACTGTTCATATTAAATAGTGTTCCGTGTAGCAGTTTTCTATGTTCAAATAATCAAATGGACCACTCTTTGGCAAAAAAAAAAAATGCACCACTCAGCAGGACGAAATTAAAAGATTGGTTTACGTGTCGCATGCATATATTTCATTCTGAATCAAAATGAAGGCAAAGGCAAGAACCCAAATTAATAACTCTGAACTGTCATAATGGTGACTTTCATTTGTTTGTTCTCTCTCTGGTAAGTGATTTCACGCACATGTTTTTCCTGTATTTACTTTGTTTTGATTTCATAATAAACCATGCAATGTCAAATAGTAATGAACAATAGACTAGCTCAAAATAAATAATATTTTAATAGATAGGTCTAGTGCGTGATTGTTAATGTCTACAATACTTACGATATTCTTAAATTCTACCGTAACGCCTTCTTATGCGGCCTTGTAGGTTCTGTTATAAGTTATAACCACACTACATTTGTTCAACATGAAAGAATTGCCAACAATCGGTGTTATGATTCTAAGGCTGAGTTGAGTTAGCATTTTTGAGTAAGCATTTATGAGTCAGCAAACACGTTTTAAGATCTGTGTTTACACGCTTTAAGTGTAAGTTCCGGTCCCAATATACAATGACAATCCAATAAGGCGGTGAATTGAACTTTTAGCAAGTTAAAAACTTTGTTGACAATCTTTTAAAACTAAACAAATAACAAAGTTTCTTTCAAACCAAAATCAAAGTGTAAATGCAAAAGCAACTAAAGATCCAATCCACACTCTCAATAATATAAATCAAATGTAAAGTAAAGAGAGGAAGGCAGAGAGAAATCAAAACCCAATATTTATAGTGGTTTGGTCCTCCTTGACCTACATCAACTCCTTTAAAACCACTAGAGAATTTCAATCCACTATCTCCTCATTTCTGGGTGGAGGAAAACCGTTTACAATACTTGTCTTTGTGGTCTCAACAAGCAAACCGTTACACTTTGTTTTTGCGGGCTCAACTGAAAAACTTTTACCACTTGTTTTCAGGACAAAACAAGCAAACCAAATCTCTAATTTTTGCGGGCTTAACTTGAAAACTGAACCATTAGTTTTTTCAAGCTCAACAAGCAAACCGATACTCTAGTTTTCTAAGGCTCATTAGCAACCATTCTTGTTTTTCTAAGGCTCAACAAGGAAACCTATCTACCCCAAGCAAATAACCTTGCTTGATACTGTTGGATCAAGGGTGATCAACATTAAGTTCCTTTTGTGTTTTGAAGATGTGCAAAATATTTGACTTGAAGTAGAACACGTTGGAGAGCTCGGAGTTGAGAAACAAGCCACTGCAAGTGCTTCACGTACGTCAACAAAGAGTTGCGCATGTGAGATAGGGTCTGAAGACAAGCAGAAGCCACTGGAACCCTCTGAAGTACGTTTCACGTACGTAAGAATAAGTTCACGTACGTGTGTTGTAATTAACGTACGTAATATATAAGTTCACGTACGCAAAGCTTGCTCAAAGATGATCAACGTACGCGAGATTAAACAAACGTACGTAAGCTACAAAGATTCTCAGGTGACATACGTTGGAATAAAGTGACGTACGTGAGAGTGGCACAAATATCTACAACGTGCAGAAACTTACTCCAACGACTATATTATTCTCTCCTACGGTCATATTGATTCAAAAGGATATTAATACATCAATAAAAGGCAGAAAAACATGGATGATCATATGTTTTCATGTCCCAATCATTTTCACCATTCCCCTCACTCCAAAATACCCAATCAAGCTAGAGATCAAGATTCAAGAGCATCAATTTCAAATACTCAACTCTAGCATATAACTTTCATTTGTTGTAAATGTTTTTGTAAAAGTCTTTGATAGTGAGAGAGGTTTGTTGTGAACTTATGGAAAACAACATTGTAGTGGCTTTAGAGGTTTGAGCCGTAATCAACCTTGTAGGCTTTAGATGGATGAGCCGTAATCAACTTTGTAGGCTTTAGATGGATAAGTCGTAATCAACCTTGTAGGCTTTAGAGGTGTGAGCCGCAATCAACCTTGTTGGCTTTAGAGGTGTTAGTCGTAATCAACCTTGTTGGCTTTAGAGGTGTGAACCACAATCAACCTTGGTGTAAGGCTTTGTTGGATTGAGCCGCAATCAATTTTCGATAGTAAAAAGCCTAAGTGAGACTTAGGTAGTGGACGTATGCATGGTTGGCTGAACCACTATAATTCTTGGTGTTGTTTTCTCTCTTCACCCTAACTCGCTTCCACTCTACAAACTCAACCAATGCATCCCCGGAAAAATTCTCCAACAAAAATGTTGTTTCTTTCGCCAGAGATAGAGTCATCATTTTTGTAGCAGGAGATGGAGTCGTCATTTCTGGCCGCACTGGTTTGTTCGACAAAGAAGATGTAAGTGAAGATTGCAATTGAAGGAGGTGTAGAAAGAAGATTGAATATTGTCTTTAATAGTTTAAAAAATAATAATTTATTTAATGAATGACATAATAGTCATTACATTCACGTTGGCATGTTTCTCACATGTCATGTCATTAAATCTGACGTATTTTGTTAGCCTGGATTGTTGGCGTTAACAACCAAAGACGTAATAAGAGACTTTTGAAAATTCAGTGCCGTAATCAAAGATTACGAATTACCTTAGGACGAAATAGTAATTGCCCTTTAAGAAAATGACTGCAGACTTAAAAACACAAAGACAAAGGGAAAATATAAGCGAAAACAACCAATAATCAACCAAAAAATTTCATAAGTACAAAATGCATAACATTTTGGGAACACACACAAATCATGACAACTAATAAACACCACATAACTTTCTGTCAAAAAAGAAATCTTAACATGTTAGAATCACCAACAAAATAGATTAATAAATGGGAAGGGAATTATTGCTATTAGTGTCAAAATAAGCAATGCCAAATTTAAGATGATCAAAGAATGGAAGCCTAAACTTAAGACTGAAGAAAATGACTACACACCTAAAAACACAAACACAAATAAAAATATAAGCAAAAACAACTAAAAATCAACCAATAAAAAACCAAAACAAATTCAGAGTTTTAACCGTTGTAGTAAATACTAAAGCAAAAAATTCATTGGCTACCTTTAAAAAGAAAAAAGATCAAAACAAATTTTCAGCAATGCATAACACATTCCACAATCAGAAAACATAAAATTATGGCTTCGAACGAAATCAAACCTTTTTTTGTTTGCGAATACGATCCTTTTTGAAACATTCGGCGGCCTTCGTATGCTTAGTCTGTAACATATTAGAAGCAAACACAAGTCTAAAATCAAGAACAATAGTAATATAGGACTGCATGTATCTTTAAATTAAAATAAACAACTAAATTAACTACAACGAGAATCGCATTGACTTGAGCAAGAACCAGGAAAAAAAACTTGCACACTGGAAGGAGAAACAGTAGAGCCAGCATTGCTGGTGTTTTCTCTTCTTCGAACTAGCAAGTTGAGGAGCTTCGATAGATTCCGTGTCATTTGTTCTCAAACGACTAAAAGTAGAATTCGAAGGAGAAATCTTCGCCATAATGGGAGAAATCTGAAAAAATAAGGGAAAATGTTGAAATTGCAAAAAACAAAATTAAACTCAAAATTAAAAAAGATTACAGGTAAAGTTTTGAGAAAAACTGAGAAAGATGGCCTTTGAAGATGAAGAACAGAAGAGAAAATACTTGTGATTTAAGACCTTCACTAAATGTCTATGTTTTTCAGATTCAATTTCTGGAAACAAAAAATAGTTCGATAGAGAGAAAACAACTGTGGAATAGAGTTGGAGGAAAAAAAGGCAGAAACAACTTAAGGATTAAAAAGTTGAATTAAAAAAATAAGGTGGAAAAGGCTAAAAGAAGAAACAAATATTAAATTTAAATTTTGGCCGTATTAAATATGAAAGGGGGAGTTAATGGGAAAAGAGCAATTAGTGGGTGTAAGGAGCGAAGGAAATTTGAAAAAATTACGCAAGGCGTAATTTCATAAAAATAATGAACAAGTTACAAATCTACCCCAGTGTTAAAGTTTGATTACAAATAAAAGCGTCAGCCTTTTTTTTCCTTACCCCTGACAGATGTGCCTCTCTTCCTTACCTTTCATCGGGCAAAAAGGCTCTTCCTTAAATATTTGTCCCAATTCATTTTTTTAATTTTCTGTCCTCATATTTTTCTTATTTTTACAGTTTAGTCCTTTTAACTTTAATCTTTTCAAATTTTTATTTAAAAATCAAAAATCCAAAAACAAGCTTATATCAACTCAACATAACCTCTTTAAAAATCTTGAAAAACCTTATATCAACTCAACATAAACTCTTTAAAAACCTTTTATTTTTTTTTAAATCTTGAAAAACCTTGTATCAACTCAACATAAATTTTTTTAAAAAAAATTAAAAATCTTGAAAAACCTTATATCAACTCAACATAAACTCTTTTAAAACCTTTTCAAAAATTTTTAAAATCTTGAAAAATATTATATCAACTCAACATAAACTCTTTAAAAACCTTTTGAATTTTTTTAAAATTTTTAAAAAGTAAATAATTTTTTTTTAAATATTGAAAATTCAAAAACAACCTTAAATCAACTCAACATAAACTTTTTAAAAACCTTTTTAAAAATTACAAACAATATTTTTAATAAACTTATTATCAACTTAAAAACAACTTCACATCAACCTTAAAAATTTTAAAACAACTTACAAATTTTGTTAGTAAAGCTTACAAATCAACCTTAAATAAACTCAATATAAACTTAATACAAACAATCTTTTTAATAAAATTTTTAGAAACTTGGAAGTTCTAAATAACAGCAAAAACTTGGAAGTTCCAAGTAAAAATTATTTATAACAAGTTTTCACCTTTTTTACAAAATTTTAACATTTAAAAGTAATATTTAAAATAACAGCACAAAAATTTAAGAAAAAAATGAAAAACAAAGCAGTTAGGGTTCGAAGGAAACCTTAGCCACCACCAAGGTCGACGAGAAAGTGCAGATCGGGAGGAGGGGAAGTGCAGATCGCAGGGGAAGAAAGTGGAGAATTGAGGCAATGGGCACGACGACAACCGAACAAGTGAAGCGAGCAACGAAAAGAAGAAACAGTGAGCGAAAGACGAGTTGCGAGAGAAGAAACGAAGAGAATGAGACCGGAGAGGAGAGTCGCGAAAGACGAAGAGGAGACGACGACGATGAGTTGATAGCACCGAAAGGAGCGAGAAACAATGAAGTCATCGAGGCGAGGCGGAGAACGTAGATGGAGGAGAACCGAAGCTAGATCTGGCCGAGAGGAGCGAAAGGAGAGAAGGCAGAGAGAAGAATCGAGAGAAGACAAATCGGAGGCGAGAAGGGCAAACCGAAGGCGGAGGAGGGAAGAGAAGCACGAGAAAGAGAGAGGGAATGAAAGAGGAAGGATAAGAGAAGAATTAATGAACAAATGAGATAAAATGAAGAGTACAAATAACTGAATAATAACTAATCAATCCGTATGAAGTAAAAAACACCTTTGTTCACTTGCAAAAAATGGACCTTTAATTAAGAAAACAAATAATACGAAATGTAAGAAAAGCTGAACGTGACCGACTATATCTCTAAAAAGATTACAGGAAAGAGAACTTGCTAAAAAATCAAAAACATCGGAAAAGTCAATTCACGTAGAATAGAGAGACCCCACGTGACAAGGTAAAATCGACGTGTCAAGCCGAAGGTGCTTCTAGAAAAGCCGTGGCCCATTCAACTCATTTATATCTACCTATACGCACTATTTAATCTCTATCTCATCAAAAACAGAATCAGCTTTCTAGGGTTTGTATTCACTCCCAAACTCACCACCACAACAATCTCCCTCTCTCTCTCTGTCCTCGACTCTAGCTTGTCTCTTCTGTAATATCTATCTACCTTTCTAGGTTTTCCTTCTTTCAGTCCTTTCAGGTATATACTTCAATCACCGACTTAATTGTATGTGCTCTTCTTCCTTTATTTTTTTTTAAAAATTGTTTCGATGCGAAATATCTCATCGATTTTCTTCTCTTGTTTTCGGTTATTTCTGATTTTGGAGTACTTAATATATTTTTTGAGTCGTGGATTCATTTGGTGATTAATTGATTACTTTTTCAATTCAATCTGATGCCTGTAATTTTTTTCACTTTTTCTTGATCGGTCTCCAGTTTGTGTGTTTGGTCGTAAATTGATCATCTAATAGTCGATAGTTGCTGGAAATCGATTTGGAGTTTGGATTGATAAAGTTCGAGATGATGTTACTGTATGAAGCATTTGTTGAGTGCTTGTGGTTAGTGCGATGGGGAATATGCTGATAATTTATATGAAAGTGTTATCTCTGTGCTGTGTCAATTGGTAGCCAAGTAGAATTAGGTTTTGGCTGTGGAAAATTTTGGAAATTGATTGCATATAATCTTGTTTGAAACTGTTTTTGAATCGTGAATACATACTTGGAATATGTTTGCAAATTGTTTTAGAGCTCTTCGGGTTTAATTTTTTATTTTCATTTGAAAAGCATTGCAACTTTAAGGTGCGGATATTGATGGAGATAGTTTCTTTGTTTTGTGTTATTCAGTTTATATGGTGGAACCATCTACTGGTTCGGTTATAAAATCCTCAGGTGCCAATTCATTGCGCGCTCAAGGGCATTTGATGTATTGAGTGCAGGCTTTTCCTATGAAATTGCCGAAGGTTGGTACAGTATCAGGAAAAACCTCATGGAACCCTAGTTATGTGGAACCAATATGAACGATGGCTTTTCATTTTGCTTGACTCAGTACAAAGATGTAAAGTTCGAAGTTAATTCAGTGCTAACTGCTTTGTGCATGTTTCGGTTGTATTAGCTGATGGAATCACCCTGGAACCACCGGGTTTTAATAGAACAGCCTGGAACCAAATAATTCCTTCAAGATTAATGTTGCAGATGCTCCCTTGTACTTGATTTAGTGATTCTTATTTAGAACATTTCAAGCATTATAATTTTCCTTTAATTGACTTAAATACTCAATACAAATGAATAATTTCTTCAGATTGTGCAACACTGCAATGCATAGTTTTGCTTCTTAAATCAAATCTTCTTGCTGACCTATTTTTTTTAAACAAATATCAGGTTTTCCCTTGGCGTTTTTGGCAAATTTGGATAATGGAATTTCAGAAAGATTTATATTATGTAGTTATGCTCGTTTGATAACTTATAAAGCCTTTTGCATCATCATACATACTGGGTAACTTATTCTCATACAAAATAAGAAAGTTGAATGAGGTCTTTTGTTTGTAACATTTTGCCCTCTTCCATTGAATAAATTTCAGAATTTTTTACCTTGGTGATGAAGCTTAATGTTAGATATCTGGGTAAAATATGTCACCTGTGTAAACTATTATATTTAGCAGTTAAAAGGAATACCTGGTGATAACAATATGTTCGTATTGAATAGAATAGTTAAAAGAATCTGACTCAAACAAGTGTGGTTATTTGCGTGAAACTATTTCAAGTTAAGAGGGTTGAGATTGACTTGTGTCCAAGGTTCAATGTTTTTGATGAATAACAAAATTAATTTATTTGTGTGGTTCAATTAGATGTTTTGTTCTTTCTGATCGATTGACTTGTGTCCAAGGATCAATGTTTTTGACGAATAACAAAATTACACATTTATTTGTGTGGTTCAATGAGATGTCTTGTTCTTTCTGATCAAGTATAATGCCACATGTTTACAATGTTTTGCTAGAAGAGTGAATCATATATATGCTTAAAAGATGTATGCGAGACATTATAGCTTTTGTTCTAGCAACACTAAATACACGGCCACTGAATTTTAGTATTTTTTGCTTTAAGGTGACATGTTTTATGTCA
The DNA here is from genome assembly GCA_948243855.1 of Flueggea neowawraea. Taxonomy (NCBI): domain Eukaryota; kingdom Viridiplantae; phylum Streptophyta; class Magnoliopsida; order Malpighiales; family Phyllanthaceae; genus Flueggea; species Flueggea neowawraea. The sequence goes on from CAODLS011522352.1 coordinate 10,014, forward strand.
TTCTGCTAAGTACGTGCATTTTGTTCACTATTTCATACATTGGTTATTTGTATCACTAAGTTAACCTGTCACGCATATGTCAATACTGGACAAGTTCTGGAGCGATTTTTTTTTTAAATATTATGAGGGAACTAATACTTAATCTTCATTGCAGTTCTGTAAAACAGCAGTTAACAGTACAAAACGTTCAAGTGGGTTACCTGAAACACGCTCCAAACTATATGGACACGACAATGCAAATGGAGTTGATGGGATCAGGAATGGGCAATCCAACAATGCAGCAGATATCAAATCCAAATGGGCAAATGGAACTGATGGGTTCTGTTTCCTCCAGTGCTTTGCCACAGCAAATTCCAATGACAAGCCAACAAACTCAGGCATTGGAAACAGTGGCTAAAGATCACGTTCCACAGAAATTATCAGTATCAAACTTGCTGATGGGACGAATGGAACCTCAAGTATATAGTGAGATGTCATCACAATTTTTATTGCCTAACAGACAATCAGGTGACTTGCAGACCTTGTTGGATAATGTGGGAACACAGCAATCATCAGCATTGACAAAGCGAAAGACACCTGTTGATTTGACCTCGAATATAATGCCCAGCAAGCGAGCAGCACAGATGGAGCACAGGCCATGGTTTCAGCAAGTATCCGTTTCAAATAAACTACCTGTACAAATGCAGTCTGCTCC